>CACVCL010019048.1:0-115413 GCA_902729485.2 Mus minutoides | reverse complement strand
GAGAGGAGCTAAAAGCTAGGCTCACTGACAAAGACTTATAATACCAGTGTGAGGAAGAAGCAGGCAAATTCTTTGGGTTCCCTGTCAGCCATCTACCCTACTTGGGTAGTTCCAAGGCAAACAGAAACCTTGTCTTAAATTGATGGACAGCACCTACAAAACAACACCAGAGACTATCTTCTAGTCTCTGTATACAAATGCACACATATACATGAAATGAATATGCACACACACAGACACACAGACACACACACACACACACACACACACTAATTACTGGTAATAAAATGTTTGTGAATAAAGAAAAGATCTTGTCATCACCTTCTTGAAACTTGCAAAATATAACTGTGGGCATTTCCACTTGCATCCCAGTTCTCAAAATAATGACAGAGACTTATTATTTATGAATAAATGTCTAGGCCATGAGCTTGTTCCCACTAGCTCATAACTCAATTATAGTGTCTAATCTAGTCTAACTCTGCCATAAGATTAGTTACTGTTCCTCAGTTTCATGTGACCATCTTTCTCAGAGTTTGGGGTGAATCTGTTCCTGTGCCTGACACTATCCCAGAGTTCCTCTCTCTCTAACAGCAATCTCACCCCCTATTTCCTGCCTAACCTCATAGGCTACCAGCTGTCATTGCCATTCTCCATAAAGTATACAAGAGATTCTCTCTAGAAAAAAAAATCATTTGATTTGTCTCAATATTGTAACCTTAAATTTTAGACAAAATAACTGCCATTCCCTAGTGACTTTAAGAATTCAAAATGTCTGAGAAATGAAAGTTGGCGGATATGATACTGAAAGGTCCTTGAGAAGGTTTGCTGGGTCCCCAGTCTACCTGGAACCTCTACTGAGAACACTGAGGCCCTATCTCTTGTGACCATGCAGACTCAGAGCATATCCTGGTAGATTGGGTTTCCAGAGTAGGAGATGAGATTTTTTTTCTTCCTTTCTTCCTTTCTTCCTTTCTTCCTTTCTTCCTGTCTTCCTTTCTTCCTTCTTTCATTCTTTCCTTCTTTCCTTCCTTCCTTCCTTCCCTCTTTTCTTTTTTAAATTTTAAAAAATTTTTATGTATGTATGTATGTATGTATGTATGTATGTATGTATGTATGTATTTTTTAATTTATTGCTAAAGAATCAACCAGGGTATTCTTGGGTTAAAAGAAACTGAGAAACAAAAAACAGAAAGAGAGCCAAGGATATTTAACTCCTGGTGACATACCTCCTCTTTCCTCCCAAAAGTTCCAAATCCTCTCCAAGCAGAGCCACCAGTTAGTGACTAGTCTTTTGAATATATAAGAATTTGTGTGTTATTTCTCCTTGAAAATGTCAGCCCTAGCACCAATACTCTTACTAGGCAAGTCATTTTTTAATCACCATAATGAAAAGTCTACATTAATTAAATTACAAGGTAATTGGGTTTATTTCACTTCACAGTTTTGGAGGTCTAGCCCATGACTAGGCAGATTGTGGCTTGGTACCTCCAGTGAGTACAGTTTCAGAGAGTATATCAGATAAGCCACTACTTCCATTATGGCCAGAATTTTGGGATGAATGTGAAATGCTTCCCATGAGATCATATGTTTAAGCACTTAGCCTCCAACTCTTTTTACTGTTTGAGTAAGTTGTAAACCTTTAAAACCCAGACCCTTCTAAAATGCTAGAGAAGGGCTTCGAAGTTTTAAAATCAAGCCCCATTTCCTGTTTCTAACTCTTGATTGTATTATCATGTGACCAGCTGCTTTCTACTCTTACTACTTTGCTTTCTCCACTGTGATAGACTGTACCCTTAAATTGTAAACATAAATAAGTCCTTTACCTTTAAGTTGCCTTTTTTGTCATAGCAAAGAGAGAAGTATCTAGTACAGCTAGCTTGTTCACACATGCACACACACACCACACACATACACACACAACATTGAGGGTGGGAGAATGAGAGAGAGAAGCAGACTTTCTCTACTGTCCCCTTCAAGAACATTCACACATAAGAAATATGAGCTTCAGCTCCTCAAAGTCCACACTATTTAAGTATACCATCATCCTGGGAGCCCCATGGTCTTTAGGAGACATTCAAAATTCAAACTATAGCACTTAGGCATCTATTTTTAGAAAAGCAGACAGACCAAAGTCACTTTCCTGGAGGATATGCATTCCTCAGGGATTCATGGGCTGCCCTTTCTTAATGTGGCTGGGATAAAAAGGGAGAGTTGTGGTATAGTCTTGGTACCATTTTCTTCTCTATTGTCTTCTGAAAGCAAATGTAAGAGACAGGCATTCTTGTGAAGAAAATAAATAAGAGTTGCTTTGATTCTGGCCTTCTTCTATATTCTGCCAACTCAGGTTAACAAGGCAAACTGAGAAACAGAGAACAGAAATGCAGGTATGTGAGGGAAGCTGGAGATAACCATAAGAGTCCTACATAAGTCTTGCCTCCTCTGTGAAGTTAACAGGGCATCTCACCCTCTTGTTTGAAAAGGATTGAAAAAGGAGTTTTATCTTGTGTTAGGTTTGCTCTAGTTATGAAAATAAATGTAACAGATGGGAGAAGAGACTCATTACATCACTCCTCCCAGGATATCTTTATGCAATTAATGGTTGCTGGGGAAGGAAGACATTTTCTCAGTTTACATTACCACTCTACTTGTGCTCCTCCATGGACTCATTCACCCACTATCTTCTGTGTAACATAATCTACTGGTTGGTTTTCTTTTTCTCTCCTTCCCCACAACATACACATATACAAGTTGTAAAACAGTATAAGTGTGGGCAAGAGGATAAACATGGCAAAAGAGGGTTAAATATGATCAGAATAGTTTATCATGTATGAAATGTCAATGTGAATCCCATTGTTGTATGCAAGTAATATATGCTAGAAAATCTATTTCTCATAAGGAGATAGGCAGAGTGTGACACAGCCTCTGTTTGCCCTATGGCTTCATAGTCATTTATATGGGATATATCCAAAGGCTCATTTCTAGCCCCCTGTTCACCATGCTCTCTCCCATCTGGTATCTGATGATTTCACTTTCATCCACATCAAACAGTATCAAAAGGTTAACCTCTTAAATACACTTGACACCTCTCTCTCTCTCTCCTCCCATAACAACATACAAAAATGAATTAAGTAGGTCATGTAGCAGACAGAACTCATTACCAACAAGGGCCACCTGCCCAAGTAGCAGTGTGTCAGAATGAACAGATAGTGAGGGAAATTTTCTTTCTGTCTACTGTAATGCTAAGTGTAGGATGTCAAGATCTCTATTCTAACTGTAAATAGCTAGAGAGAAGAGACATAGATGGGGTTTACACTTCCCCATCTTTGGGCTCAGAGGAGAACCACAAGGAAAAGAAGGGGGAAGGATAAGCAACCATAACTTAGGTTAGTCATAAAATCGGAAGGAGCTGAAGGGGTTTTCAACCCTCTAGGTGGAAGAATAACCATGAACTAACTAGTGCCCCCTGAGCTCATGTCTCTAGCTGCATATATAGAAGAGGATGGCCTAGTTGGCCATCAGTGGGAAGAGAGGCCCCTTGGTCATGCAGACTTTATATGCCCCAATACAGGGGAACGCCAGGGCCAAGAAGTGGGAGCGGATGGGTAGGGGAGCAGGGCCAGGAGGGGGGAGGGTTTAGAGAACTTTCTGGATAACACTTGAAATGTAAATGAAGAAAATATCTAATAAAAGTTGAAAAAAAAAAAGAGAACAGCCCAGATAAAATATAGTAAGTAAAATCTCAGGGATATTGATAGGAAAGTAGATTCTAATAGCATAGGGGGTAGATATTTGCCCAAATCTTGTGCTGTTTAAGGCTTATTGTGTGTCCTTTTTTTCAGGAACTAAATGATCAAAGGCAGGGTAAAAGCTTGGAGTAAGATTAAATAATTTCTACAGTATATTGACACCTCAAAGTCTTGCAAAAGTTTAGTTTAGAAAAATTAAATTAGTATCAGGATTCCAAATGAAAAACATATGCTGTCCCATTTAAAAATAGGAGGAAGGGAGAATTGGTTTTTTCATCATTCATGATTCAGGACTAGGGCAAAATATGTGCTAATTTGGTGCATGTAATGCTGGGGTTCACAGTGGAAGCTAAGACATAGCTGTACCATCCAAAGAAAACCATTAAAAACACACAACAGCAGGCTCATACATCAGCCTGAGGTCTTCCCAAATGCTGTACTAAACTGCCTTGGAGATTCACTTTAACCTCTTGAATGTTAAAAGCCCCTGCTGTACAATGAAACACGCAAATTACTGATACTCAAAGGAAAAAAAAGCAAGACTGCTTGCCTCCCACAATCAAAAAAAGTATTTAGAGAAAAAATAATTTAAGAAAAAAACAAACAAAAAATGTCAATACTTCCTTATGTAACTGGTTTCTTTCAATGTGCTGTCCCAGGGAATACTGAGACTGCTTAGCTTAGCACATGTTGGCCTGAGAATAGGATTAAACAGTAAAGAGAAGAAAATAAATGAAGTTAAATATAAAAATGACATTAATTGAATTTATAAAAAGATAAAGGAGATATAAGTATATTTATCTACAGAGATATTAATCTTCAAAGAAAGGAGAAATAACTAGAAACTTAAATACATGTTTTGAAGGATAGAAAGGAGAAATAAATGGAAATTGATAGAACTGTTTTAAGACTACATGGGTGTACTGAATGAATCCATGCTGTCTTAATTATGGTTTCATGGGTGTGAAGAAAGACCATAAACACAGTGACTCCTATAAAGAACAGCATTTAAATGGAGCGCACTTACAGGTTCAGAGGCTCAGCCCATTATCATTATAGAGTGAAGAATGACAGCATACAGCTAGGCACAGGGTTGGAGGAACTGAGAGATCTAGATCTTGTTGCAAAAGCAACCAGAAGACTGATTCATGGCAGTTAGAATGCTGGTCTTAAATTCAATGCCCACAGTGACAGACTTCCTCCAACAAAGCCACAGGTATTCCAAGAAGGCCATACTTCCCAATAGTATGAATCCTTGGGTAACCATATTCAAAATTCAAGCCATCACATTTCATGGAGCCCGTAGGTTGTTCAAAAGCATTAGTGTATGAGGGACATTGTCTTAGTCATGGTTTTACTGCTCTGAAGAGACATCATGATCAAGGCAACTCTTATAAGGACAACATTTAATTGGGGCTAGCTTAAAGGTTTAGAGGTTCAGCAACATCCAGGCAGGCATTGTACAGGAGGAGCTGAGAGTTCTATATCTTCCCCTGAAAGGTGCTAGCTGAATACTTGCTTCCAGGAAGCTAGGATGAGTGTCTTAAAGCCCACATCTATGGTGAGACACCTATTCTAACAAGGCCATACCTGCTCCAATAGGGACACACTGTCCAATAGTGCTACTTGCTGGGCTATGCATATACAAATCATAACATTCCACTCTCTGGTCCCTATAGGCTTGTTTAAGCATATGATTCTATGGAGGTCATACCAAAACATAGCATAATGCAAAATACATTTACTCCAACTTCAAAGGTTTTCAGTCTATAACAATCTCAACATTGCTAAAAGTCCAAAGCTCAAAATTTTCCTCTGAGATTTAACAGTTATCCCCAAATCAAGAGAGGAAACCAGCTGAACAAACTCTGAACTTTGCATCTCCATGGCTGGTGTCAATGTGGTCTTCAGATTTCCACCTCCTTTTCATCTTTGTTGACGAAAATAAACTTCTTTCTCCTGGGTTTCTTAGATGTGCTGTTAGTAGCTTTCCTCAGCAGATAGCTCACAGCACTGGCATCTCAAACATCTTGGTGTCTTCAAGGCATTTTAAATGTTAGTTTCTTGTTTCAATGTCTGGACTCCTCCAAAGAGCTGGCATCACCCCAACTCTGCGCTCTTTAGCACTCTAAGCTTGGACTAATCCACTCCACTGCTGCTGCTGTTCTTAGTGATCATCCTGTGGCACTGGCATCTCCAATACATTGGTGTCTTCCACTGCACTGAGGTTTTACCAGTAGCCTCTCATAGGCTCTCATCATGAAGACAATCATCAGCTCCTTTGTATGACCCCTTCTGTCATCAAGGTGGGAGCATGGCAACTTCCAGGCAGGCTTGGTGAAGGAGGAGCTGAGAGTTCTACATCTTCCTCTGAAGGTTAATAACTGAATACTGTCTTCCATGCATCTAGGATAAGGGTCTTAAAGCTCACCCTCACAGTAACATATCTACTCCAACAAGTCAACACATACTCCAACAGGGCCACACCTTCTAATAGTGCTACTCCCTGGGCCAAGCATATACAAACCATAGCATGCATATCTAACCATAGCATATTTCAAAGTGTCCATATTCTATAGCAGAGCAGTCAACAATGTTAAAAGTCCAAAATTCAAAGTCTCCTCTGAGATTTACCCAATCACTTAACTATAATCAAGACAAAAAAATCCAACTGGACAAATTCCAAGCTCTATCTCCATGTCCAATATTAAAGCTGTCTTCACTTCACATCTCCAACTCCTTTCATCATTGTTCACTGTAGATGGCAGATCTGGCATTCAGCAGCAACAAACTTCTGTTCCTTGAGAAGGTTCCTCTTCCTGTTAGCCACTTTTCTTAGCATGTGTCCTAGGGCTCTGACATCTCCAACAACCTGCAACTGCAACTTTACAGGATTTTATTTCATTGTCTGGAATTCACATATGATCTTCAGGACTCCTCCAAAGGGCTTACATTATTTTCCCAGTTTTGCCCTCTGTAGCACTGTAGGATATGTTTGACTCTACTCCAGTATTCCTGTTCTTCTTGGTGGTCATCCCAATTGTACAGGCATCTCAAATATTCTGGAGGATTCCACTGCAAATAGGCATCAACAACAGACTTTCATAAGCTCCTTTCATGGTTCCAAGCTTCAGCTCTTTTCATGTTCCTGCCAATCTAGAACCCTCAACTGGAATTGAGGTTGCACCTTCACCAATGGCCTTCTATGGCCTTTCATAGTGCTAAGCTTCAGGGTCTCTCCATGGCCCCTTTATCCCTACAAAACCTATACCACCTGAAAGATTCTTACTCATTACCCAGTCCACCTGTATTGTAGCATGAAGTACAACCTTGACTATTTCTGGAGGACAGCTTCTTTGTAATCTCAGAAAACATTTCCCAGAAGATTTCACCTGAGTTATGGTTGTCTCTTATTAATCACAATTTATTTCTTATTTCCAGCTAATCAGCAACAGTTGTCCCTGTATTCAATTGTCCTATCTATTCTTGACTCGAAATCCAGAGGCACGTGGCTGATGCTGCTGAGTTCTGCTGCTCACTGGGGCTGGAAAATGGCCCCCTTTTTCTGTTACCAGCTTTCTGTTTTATAACTCCTTCATTGCCTATGCTTGACTGTCTTTGAATGTGCTCTATAGATTGGCCTTGAAATCAAAGATCTGCATGGTGATGTCTCCTGAATGCTAGGATCAAAGCCATGTACCATTATACCTAAATAAAGTTTTTTTGTGTTTGATTGGTTTTTGTTTGTTTGTTTGTTTGTTTGTTTGTTTCTTAGATCTTGCTCTTTACCAGACTGGCCTTTAACTACATGGCTCTGTCTCCTGGGATTAAAGGTATATACTTTGACCTAAGCTCATCTAGGTGGGATTTTGCCTCAATGTCACCACTCCCTTATTCAATTTATCTTCTTGAACATAGAATTGAGCTCCTTTTCACTTCCTGGTGCCCCTTTTTAACCATATATTTGTGGGATGGTTAACCATGCCTGGAAGTTTGGAGAGTAGAGCACTTTGAGACCCCAGAAACTCCAAGATGGTAGGTTTCTCTGTGCTCCCTGTCAAACTCCTGGCCTGAACAATGTGCCACAATTCCCACATAAAAAACAGTGACTTCTTGTTACATATCCCCAAAACATTTCTCCATGAAAATGAGGTACCTAGAGATCCTGAGTGTTTAGCTAGCAAAAACCCTTTTCCAGACATTTCTCCCTGCAAAAAGTATTTAATCTCAGGTTCTCCCTGAGAAGGTGGTATGATATGTACCTATTTTCCATGATGAACAGTGAATAAACAGTTTAGAACCATAGCCTCTCTCTTTCATCAAGATCTGTCATGGGGAGCCATAGAGAAGACATTTGACTATTGAGACACAGTTCAATTCTCCTGTAGAAGGTATCTCTTTGCTTCTAGCTACAACTGCCACAAAGGACAATCACCACTGATCTAAGCCTGAGCACCTCATTTTCCCTAGTCCCAGGCTAGACACCATCCTTAGCCTGTGGCCCTGGACTCTGCTCGAAATTTCTTGTGACTCAGCAATGTCTAGATGTCCAGGGGTTAGGTAGCCCCCTGGTTCTAGCACATTGCATGTCTGTAGACACCCAACACTTTGTTCCTGACTTTTCTGTCTACTTCTGGGGGCCCAAAAGCCTGGGAATACCAGTGTCAGCTTTCTCACATCTCAGACTATGCTTTCCCATGCCCAGAGCTGTGTATCAGCATTCCCTGAAGCCCAGAACCCACCTAGATAAGGTGTGGGGTAACTGCAGTCAAACTACACAGGTATCGCCTCCCCAGCTACTGTGCCCAGGGGTAGGGTAGGTTGCAAATCAAATATTATTCTTTTCCCAGTTTGCTCCTTTTCAGTTAAAACACTCTTCTTAAGAGTGAACTTCCACATAAAAACAGACACACAGAAACTAATAAAAGAGATAGTGGGGAAGACCTTCAAACACATGGGCACAGGGGAAAATCTCCTGAAGAGAACATTAATGGTTTATGCTTTAAGATCTACAATTGACAAATGGGACCTCATAAAATTACAAAGCTTCCATAAGGCAGAGGACACTGTCTGTAGGTCAAAATGGCAACCAACAGCTTGGGAAAAGTTATTTACCAATCGTACCTCTGCTAGAGAGCTAATATCCAATATATACAAAAAATTCAAGAAGTTAGACTCCAGAGAACCAAATAACCCTATTAAAACTGTGGTGCAGAGCTATACAAAGATTTCTCAACTTAGGAATAGCGTATGGACAAGAACATCCTTAGTCTGTCATCAGAAAAATGTAAATCAAAAGAGGCCTGAGATTCAACCTCACACCAGCCAGAATAGCTAAGTTCAAAACCTCAGGTGACAGCAGATGTTGGTGAGGATATGGAGAAAGAAGAACACTCCTACATTGCTGGTGAGATTGTAAGATGGTACAAGCACTCTGGAAATCAGTCAAGCAATTCCTCAGAAAATTGGACGTAGTACTACCTGAGGACCCAGATATTCCAATCCTGGGCATATATCCAGAAGATATTCCAACATATAACAAGGACACATGTTCCACTATGTTCATAGCAGCCTTATTTATAATAGCCAGAAGCTGGAAAGAACCCAGATAGCCTTCAACTGAGGAAAGGATACAGAAAATATGGTTCAATTACACAAAGAATCAGTACTCAGCTATTAAAAATGATGAACTCATGAAATTATGAGGCAATGAATGGGACTAGAAAATATCATCCAGAGTGAGGTAACCCAATAACAAAAGAACACACATGGTATGCACTCACTGATGGTTGGACATTATCCCAAAAGCTCAGAATACTGAAGGCACAATTTACAGACCACATGAAGCTCAAGAAGAAGGAAATACCAAAAAGTGGATGCTACAGTCCTTCTTAGAAGGGAGAACAAATACACACAGGAGGTAGGGGTGGAAGGGACTTGGGAGAAAGAAAGGAGGGGGAGAGAAAAAAATGGGAAGGGCAGAATCAAGTATGCAAGGAGAGAGGGACAGTATACAGAGGGTCAAGAAACAAGAGCGGAAACCTCAAGTATCCACATGGGAGAGCCAACTTCCCAGAGTGGAACCTGGAGAAAAATCAACTCTGCTAAGAAAGAGGAAATGTGACTGTTTTGAAATACATTGTAAGCATTCTGCTGTGTTTAACAAAGTACTAAGCATGAGGAAGCATTTCATCCACTGGCATGAAATGTCATTCTGTTCATCATAAAACAATATAGAATGATATAATAGTAAATATTAAAATTACAGAAGCAACATGAATTCTTCAGACACCAACTCACTCAAGCTGATGAGCACAATTTTAATGGTTCTGTCACAGGCTGTATAGAAATGAGCTCTCCTTCTTGCCTCTGTGAAGTGAAACCTGGCATCACTTTTATTAAAGCAGTTTGGAAGCTCAAATCTAATATTCCCACACTGCAATCAGTTACCTGGTATCTGCCCCAATACAATTTTCCTAACAAAATAATGAATGGGCACAGAAGCATATTCTCTGACAGTCTCTAATATTTACCAAAGTTCTGTGTCTAATGGTAGAAAGCAAAGGACAATGCCACACCTCATAATAACAATGTTGATTAATAAATTTTGACATGTGTATATAATGGGCTGCTAACCAGTGATCTCAAATGAGGCTATGGATATCTCCTAGAACAATTCTGTCTTTTTATTTACTAAAAGACAAGGAAGCATTTGAAATTACTATGTCCAAAATTGTATTTAAATTTTGTCGGATTGAATTACAAGTAACTGTTAATTTAATTCTTAATAGTGTATACATTTTACTCTTATTAAATTTATATGTTCCATAAGATACATGTTATACATTTATAAAAGCTTATTTTTTTAGAAATTCTACATTATAGTTAATGTTTCATATGCTGTACTTAGAAATACATACTCTTATTAAGTTTATATGTTCCATAAGATACATGTTATACATTTATATTAGCTTATTTTTTTAGAAATTCATTATAGTTATTGTTTCAAATGCTGTACTTAGGAATACATATTTGTAATTCTTCCTTTTACCTTAACTGACTCAAAACTTTGCATACTTACAGTGTATGGTGCAATTTTTTTTCAGAATCTGTTTATAGGCAGTGATCAACTGAGGTAATTAAGACCTCCCTTGACTCAAATATTAAGAAGCTCTTTGTAGTAAGAACAATCATATGACTAGTTTAAATTTTGCATTGTTGTTAATTACAGTTACTCTATTGTGCAATAAGATGCCTCATTTTTCCACTTCAACAATGTAGAAGATTTTAGGTACAATTTCTCTGGTAATTGAAAAAGTAAGTACAATTTTGGGGTTCTATAGAGGTAGTTAATGTTTAGTGGAGAAAGAAGAGAAATTCTGCTTGGTGGTATTGTCACCGGCAAGGTGTCCATGGTCCCATATATAAACCCTCACCCACGATCCAGTAAACAACCTAAATGAAATGCATTGGATCAGGAAAGGAAAATGGAAAATGACAAATGATAAGTGTTCTTAGCCTGAAGGTTTCTCTGCTGCTAGCAGTTTAGAGTTTTAGCTCTCAAGCTCTAAAGTGAATAAACTACATAGACCTTCTCTCTGCTGGTACTAATAGCCAACAGGAAACCATATCATTCCAGGAAACTACTCAGTCATCCAGCAAATATCCCCCTGCTCAGAGCAGATTTCAAAGAAGGAAAAAACTGTTAATTTGTCTCATTACAACAATTTATTAGGAACAATTATCTAAAAAACAGAAAATGTCAAGAGAACTTTTAAAGCGATTCAGCAGGAACATGTATCTAGCCACAAATATCAAATGATAATAATCTGGAGAAAAGAATGCAAAGGAATACACTTCTTGCAACAGACTCAAAACTCACCAAATCATCATGGCCTCCAGTTTCTTGTGCAAAGAGGGGATCCTTGTCTGGTCTTCTAAATAGCAAACTGTCTTGTCTTCTAAGCCAGGGCATTGCTAGGGTCCAGGGATTCAAAGTTAATAGAAACCCTCCATGGTTACTGTTGACTATCAATGAGAAGGCATCCAGAATCACTGAGAAGGCAGGTCTCTAGGCATATCCCTAAGGGACTTTGGAGATTGAGTTACTTGAGGTGGGACTACTCACCCTACCTGTGGGCAGCATCATGTCATGGCCTAGAATCTGGAACTAAGTAAGAAATAGCAAGTGAACTTAACAGAAGCATTAATCACTACCTGCTATAGATACAACATGACTAGCTGCCTCATATTCCTGCAGCCCAGAATTTCCTAACATGATGAACTATATACTCAAGTTCCTTCAGGTTGCCTTTGTCAGGTATTTTATTGCAGCAATAAGAAAATAAACTACTTGACTCCCCCTTTTATTACAGATGTCACAAATTCATAGAAAGAAAAATGTGGCCTAGAGAAATTGCTCACTGTGTAAGAAAACTTGCTGGCTGAGCAAGAGGACCTGAACTCAGGACCCTAGCATTCCTGGAAAAGCCAAGCATGACCTCATGTGCCAATGAATCCAGAATTGAAGTATGAACATAGGGAGATCCTGAAAACTTGCTAGCCAGCCAGTCTAGCCAAAGTGTCATGCCTTTGATTCAGTAAGAGACCCCATCTCCAAAATTAAGATGAAGACAAATAGAAGAAGAAACCATTATTTTTCTCTGGAGTCTGCATGGGCACATACAACAAATGGGCATACAATACCAACACACACCCACACACATCCACCTCCTCACACACACACACATCTACCCACACATACATCCACCCACCGCCCTATCCCCCACACACATACACACACACACATACACACACACACATACACACACACACATACACAACGGAGGGAGAGAGGAAGGGAGGGAGGGAGGAAGGGAGGGAGGGAGGGAGGGAGGGAGGCAGGGAGGCAGGGAGGCAGGGAGGCAGGGAGGGAGGGAGGGAGGGAGACAGACGAGAGAGAGAAAGAGAGAGAGAGAGAGAGAGAGAGAGAGAGAGAGAGAGAGAGAGAAATAGACAAAGACAGAGAATAGCCTTGTCGGTTCTTATAGGTAAGTACTAACTCAATATAATGTTTCACATAGCTGAAAAAACATGATACAGATACATGAGATTGAGCATGCTGTAGCCAAGGAATTCTTAGTGTTCTTTCTCTTAACTGTCCTGAGGAGAGGGGTTCTCTGGATAGGTAAGGCATTGGGTTGAGATTTAAGCCAGACTACTACATATTCAGATTTTATTCCACAATCAAGACATAGCTCCTCCCAGTCCTCCATCAACTGGATGCCAAAAGAACAAGAAAATACAAATGATACAAAAAGGGACCTCCCACTTATCTCTTAGGACACTATCCATTTACCCTGTACAATCTATCCAAGAATACTGTTGTAACAATCAATGTTGATTGTCAACTAGATAGCATACATAGGAGGAATGCTGTGAGAGTTTAAATACTTGAGCCATTTCTGTTCTTCTTCAGTTCTCTTCCATTCTGGTTTGTGACTGAGATTTGAGATCTCAAGTAGCAGAGTCCAGCTAGAGTCACCATGCTGTCATCCTGTCATGAAATAACATTGTTGCCATGCTGCTCCTATCCTTATGGCCCTAAACCTATTGAACCACAAGCCAAAATAAATCCTGTAACCAGTAAGCTGGCTTGGTCATGGTGTTTTATCATAGCCACAGAGGATTAATTAATAAACATCTCATGTTACTTTCTGACTCAACTTAGCTTTTGCCTTCCTCTCACTTCTCAATAAAGCAGAAAGTCTATTCTTTGAGTTCCTAATTCTGTACTTGTAGGTATAATTTGCAACTTGCTTCAAGGTCTTTGTTTAGACTTATATTACGTCTTTGCAAGAAAACAATTATCTGCTAATATACTAGTGGAGGAGAACAAAATAATCCCAGTTCTTCTGTCCAAATGATATTAGTTGACCCTTATGGTCCAGGACTGTGATAGCTATGTGCTCCAGGAAATGGCAGAACTATGGCTCAGTGAGTGGTATGTGTTAGTGTAGATGGAATTAGTATGCATAAAGGGGCCATAGAAGAAACTGAAGGAGGAGAAATGGGATATGAATGAAAGAGAAGATGGAAAAGCAGATACAGCCACAGAGGCTCAGGCTGGAGCATCAAGGAAGAAATATGTGATGGCTAACACTGACTGCCAACTTTACATGTGCTAAATTACTAAGGAGACATGGCTTTTGGAATGTCTGTGAGGAAGTTTCTAAATTATGAGGGGTAAGAAGAGAAACATGCTCTAACTGTGGGCAGCACCATTTTATACATCTGAGCACAAGCCAGATGAGCACCAGCATTCATTTTGCTATCTAACTGGATGTGATGTGACCAGCTACCTCAACTGTCCTGCCATGATGGATTATAACCCTTCAAAGGAAAACCCAAAAATCAGGGAGAATGATACAGGTCTTACCTTTCCATCATACTTGAAAGCCCTGTTCTTCCAAACCACTGACATGAACATAGCAGCTGTCTGTTGTTTCCAGCCATAAATGCAGGTCTGCCCACACCACAATACCAGGATGCTACCATGAAGGCTCATGAACATCGTGCATGTGCTTTTCTGTCCAGGCACTAACCTTAGTGTCTGATGCCACAAGGATGCAGAAGCTTACGGGTAGGCAAGACCCTCATAAGCAGGTGTTTCTGCTTTAGAATGGAGAGAAAGTAGAGCTGCTGATATTCACTGTGCGGATGAGCTGGACTTCTCTAGGTCTCAATCTCCTCTTGACAACAAGGGCAAGCAGTGATTTTTTTTTTTACCTCATGACCATAATGAAAAGATCAAAAGACACATCTTGCTATGTCACTTCCCTTCTCTCACAATTCCTCAAGCTGTCTCTACTGTCAGTCTGTCCCATCGCCTGGCCTTGCATTTGTGGTTCTTCTGCCTCAACCTCTGAGGTAACTAGAATTACAAGTTTGTGTCACCAGACTTGGATCAATCTTCTCCCTATGTAAGAAAATTATATCCTACTTATACAAATCACACTGAGATTTTTCCTATACTCCACTAATTTCAAATCAAACCGAGGAAAGCTTTTAAAAACTCTTCTTTATCATAAAGTACAGGAATTTACAAATAGCATAGTCTCTGTATTATTAATTCGGCCTTTGTGTGTATGTGTGTGTATGTGTGTATGACTGTGTTTGTATATGTGAATGTATGTGTTTGTATGCGTGTATGTGACTGAGTGTGTATATGAGTGTGTTGCATATGTGTGATGATGTGTGAGTGATTGTGTGATCATATGTATGGATGCCTGAGTGTGTGTGTGAGAGAGAGAGACAGAGAGAGACAGAGAGAGACAGAGAGAGACAGAGACAGAGAGAAAGCTGCCACTGGTCAATCTCACGTGTCTTCCTCAATTGATATTCTCCTTGATTCCAGAATCTTATTAATTGAACCTGGACCTTACCAACTTGTCCAGGATGTCAAGCCAGAGAGGCCTAGGGGTCCTGCTAACTCTGATTCCCCAGCACTGGGATCACAACCTTATCTTACCACACCTGACTGTTTTACATGAGTACTGGGGATCAAACTCAAGATCTCTGGTTTATTTGATAAACACTTTATGAACTAACTATTCCATGTACCTAGTCTTTGATCCTGTTTTTTATCAATATTCTCTTATTGATTATATATATATATTTTGCTCAGGGTGCAGGGCTTTCTCCACAGCTGCCATTTGAACCTAAAGTTTCGTAAGAAATAGCTCTCATCTCTTTCTTCAGAGTAGATGAGCTGGGCTCAGTCAGTTACCTCTGGAAAAAATGCTGAACCATTCCAGAGTGCAGGAGGCAGAAAAAAAACAGGCTACTGCTGTGATATGTTAAATAGGTACCTCAGCTGTTTTTCCTAGGGTTTGAGAATTAACACCATGTGCAAGCACTGATAACAGCAGCCCTGTTGGGGAGAGATAAGAGGAAACCTGGGGCTTAGTCTCCAGCTGACCTGGCCTCAAAGGAGTGTGGACAGAGTCACTGAGGGACTCAACCTCAAGACCGAGAAACCTGAAGTGACAGATGAGGATGTCCAACATCTTCCTCTAAGTTCACACTGACATATACTGTGCACACACACACACACACACACACACAAACACACACACAAACACACACACACACACAATTGTATGTACAACCACAAGAATATGTAAAGTAGTTTTAAGCATCCTTAAAGTTGATAAGTAAGCACTGGGGAAAATGGGGGGAGTAACAAAAGTCTGATATTGATCCTCTGTCCAAATCCTCTGTCCTATTTAAGCTGACCTTGCTGGATGGTACAACTACCACTGATAATTCTTCATATCCTATCTATTTGACTACCACAAACTATTTGTAATATTTTTTTTTAACTTTTACTCTGAGTAGGTCCAGATAGAATAAATGCTACCATTATATTAACATCATGAGCATCATGTGCATCGTGGTCCAGCTGAAATTATCAACTGTCAGTATTTGGTCTTTACTACTGCTGGAAGGTGGGAGAAATTGGTCAGTCACTTGTGGAGGTAACATTATGCTACCAGGATCAGAAATGGACTGCAAATGCTACTCAAAGCAAATCAGTATGAGAGGTCTAGGACGTGTGTCTTGGTTGAAGGGTAGGGTAGTTTTGAAGGAGGGTAAGAAGTTCTTGCCCTGATAATCTACTCATTTGCAGAAAGCTTGTCTTGTAGCCTGTGGCACTTGAGCAAGCTTGCTGCTTCTCCTTTTTTTACATCATGACCCAGGATCTCAGAGATCATAGAACTAATTAACCCTGAAATGTGACCAGAAAAAATGGTGGCTAAGATATGCATAAATTCACTTGATATGAAAGGGTTTTCTCTTTAATCTGGTTTTGTATTTTATCTTTCTTTCATGCCATCTTTAATCTATTATATTTCATCTGCCTACTCTCTTGTCCTTTGGTAAGTGTATTTATATTCTTCAATAAAAGGAAAAATTTCCTGTCCCAACCTCTCACACAAAGCTTTTCAATGGAAAATGCACAAGACCTGATTTCATCTCCTCCATCCTCAGAAGGGAAATGAATTCTCCTTTGAAGTCACCTGAAGCAGCTCAGTCTGGGTGCTATTTGTCCCCTACTGAGAATCAATGCTGACAGATCCAGCTTCATCACCTTCACATCTCCTTCTTTCTATCGGAGTGCGGTGCTGAAAACCAGACTCCCTATATGCTTCCCTCAGCCTCAGGAGTTGAAACAGTAGCTACTCATCTTGCTCCTTGGAAGTAAATCTTTCTTTGCTTGTCATATTTTTTAATATGGGCAACACAGAAGCAACTTTAGTCTCTCAACAGACTTCAAGATGCTGAATAGCAAGTGGTGTACCTTTCAGCAGAGCCCATGGATAGAACAATAGAGGTATTTGGGAAGATGATGGGGCTGTATCTGTGACAGCATTGATTTTCAGCAGGGACAAATGTCACCCCTAGAGTGAGCTGCCTGAGGAGACTTCAAAGGAGGATTCATTTCTTTCTAAGGAGCAAGGTGATGAGATCAGGTCACATCCATTTTCCAAGGAAAATCTTTGTGTGAGAGGCTGTAATAGGAAATATTTCTTTTCATTGTCAAATATAAATAGACTCAATGGAGGAGAGAGAGAGAGCATGGTCTGATGAAATAAAATGGCTTACAGGTAGCACAAAAGAAAGATAGAATACAAAACCAAACTAGGGAGGAACACCATTTCATATCGAGTGAATCAATGCACACACATCTCAGCCACCATTTTTCTAGTCACCTTTCAGAATTGATTGGGCCTAGGATATCTGAGACTCTGAGGCCAGTGTTAAAAGAGAGGAATCGAAGCAGCAAACTCCTTCCTGGTTGCTTGACTTGATGCAATAAGGCTTGGGACAAGCTTTTCAAACATTATTAGAGTTGCTAGGGCAGGAGGGTCTTAGCTATTCCTTCTTTTGGACCTCTCTTATTCCATTTGCTTTGAGTAGATTTTGCAGTTAGTTTCTGCTCCTAGGAGAAAATTAGCTCAAAGAAAGACTTAGACTTAAGATATGTAAATATCTTATCATTATGCAATAACCCTAAATATCTCTCAAGACCATGTCTTGTCTCTGCAGACCCGGATTACAGGATCTGCCAATATTCAAGACTTCTCATACAATGGGAAGTAGGATAACAAAGGTTCCACCCAACTTAGATAACTGACACTTTTTTCATATTTTATTGACTCTGTTTGTAGGGAGTTGGGGAAGATGGGGTGCAGCACCCACATGCTTTAACATGCATGTGGGAAGTAGAGAACAGTCTTCAGGCTTGGTAGGTTTAGTTTTCTTTTTCTAATTGTGGGTTCCAGGAACTAAACTCTAAACCTCACACTTGGCAAAAATCACACTCACCTGATAAGCTACTGAAATAGACCTTTTTTATTGTTATAAAGATGATGATTAATTTATTTTCTTTAACAACTTTTGTGAGGGCTGTTTCCTAAACTGTATGCAAGCATCTGTGTAGTGTACATATTACTGCTGTATGTGGGAATGGGGCCCAGGAATATAGGAGTCTCCTAATAAAGAAAAACAAGCCTACATTTTTACCCCATAGAAAAAGAAAAAGAAACTACCACAGGCCCTTGGGCAGCTCATCAGAGGGAAAATAATACCAGCTGGGCTTTCTACTCATGCATTAACAATTAGAATGAAAATGGAGTACCTTAGGGGCATTTTTTCTTTTTACAGCTATTTAGGAGCTAGTAAAAGCCTAGACATCCAAGAGAAATCTTGCTTTGCACTCCACAGAGGTCATCCAACTGCTTTTATTATGTTTTGGGATGGAAGGTATTGTCTGGGATGTAGCTCGATACCTCATCAGTTAGGTGAGCATATCTACAAGGCAAGGAAGATACCCTAAAAGGCTTATAACCATATAAAGTACCTCTGGTGTAACTGGAGCTTGACTGTTTAGTGGAGTCTGAGAAGTAGTGTGTATACTGTGCACATACTGTGGGAAGTGTCAGCCTTTCATAGATTACCTCTCTAAGAGATGACCAACACCAGAGTAGAGACTATTCATTCTGGAATTTACAGTGGGCAGATTTGTGTCTGGTCTTCCAAGAGGGATCTGAAGCAAGGTTTCAGACCAGAATAACACCAGAGCACACTGTAATAAAATCTCAGTAGACTTGGGCATCTGTCCTTGGAATCCCCTTTGGCATCAGTCACTTAGAAGGGATATGAATGATGCTGAAACTGAAGGGATTTTACTATTTTTTACAAGCCACATAACCAGCTCAGCCCACATAGCTTTGTCTAGCCTATGAAAATTTTCTGTATATCCATCTCTTTGTACATCTCTGTGCATGTGTGGGCATGTATGTCACTGGCCTGGAGCTAGCCTACTAGCCTAGTCTTTCTCACTAGCAATCTCCAGGGATTCACCTGTCTTTACTTCCCCAGGTCTAGGATTACAAGTGTGTTCCACCAAGTAAAGTCTCCATGCTTGGAAGTACCTTTTCAGCTATCTCCCAGCTTCTTTCTTCTACTAGTGTACAGCTCTCTTGTTTACCATTCAAAACTGAAAACCATTCTATTGGGAGTCTCCATTTTGGTTAGCCTTGGACTACTCTTTGGAGACCCATTTTTGCTGATCCTTCCCCATATGTGTGTTCTTTTCATCACAGGACATTAGTGTATGCACAGTAACTAGTAATTAACACACTTCAGTAGGATTAATAAACAGATGTTCATTTCATGCTTGATCCTCTGTGGGTCTGGGCAGGCTCTCAGACTTGAATGTTCCAGGATGCTTTATTTTATGTTTCATAGGCACAGGAGTCTCCCAAATTCACTAGAAGAGCTGGGTAGTGGTGGTACACGCCTTTAATCCCAGCACTTGTGAGGCAGAGGCAGGTGGATTTCTGAGTTCGAGTCCAGCCTGGTCTACAGAGTGAGTTCCAGGACACCTATGGATACACAGAGAAACCCTGTCTCAAAAGAAAGAAAAAATCACTAGAGGGAGAGAGATATTGTGAAAACCACATGTGGGCTTGTCACTTCCCCAACGAATTGAAAAGCATGTAATACCCAACCTCATTTCTTTGCATAGAAATGAGAACAATACAACTGAAATATATGAAGAAGTGCATTGTCCCTGTAACCCAAAAGGAAGAAAGACTAGTTGGTGTATAGCAGCATTCTGGATGGTCCCTCCCTCTGGTATGCCAGTTTCCTCTGAATTGAAACCTTTCACTCCCAAATGAGGTCCCTTACAACTCAGAAAGTAGACATCTCACATGTCTCAGAAAATTTCTGAAATTTACAAGACTCATGAGATCCCCTTTCTCAACATTATAGAAGCAGTAATCACTTTTGGGGAGAGTAAATTCTCTTCTATTTCAGCCTGTTGAACTACATGCAAATCAAGCAGTAAACTCCAAGAATATATCTTTTGTGAGTCATAATCCATGTTATGGTGTTATGTTTTGTTTTGTTTTTAAGTGATATAGCTACCTTTAAGTTACCCACACACCTGTAAGCAACACCAAGAAACTCCTCACAGGACCAAATGTAGCCTTGATAGTGTTAGTACCTTGTTTGGACCTTGGTGCTCTGAGGTAAGTAGGTATTTATGCACATATCCCCAGGCAAAGTCGCTAATACTCCCAGGGAGATGAAATAGCCTGTGAGAAATTACTGACCACTGAACCACACCTCAGCAATAGTGGCACAAAATACCTCACCCTGAGCCAAGAATATGAAATTAGATTTTCTCCAGGACTAAGTAAGAGCTATGCTCTGCAGGTTCTAATCATTCAATAGAGCCATGTATGCTGGCAAATCCCTCTGTTTCAGAATTAAGCTCCTTACTTTAATTGTGTGTAATCTAAATCCTGGATTAATATAAATACAGCATTGGTAGGCATACATGCCAGGGTGTCAAAGCAAATGTCCAAAGATCTCAGAGACTCACCAGGAGATAAGTGGGGAGTTGTCACAATAAATATGTTGCAAGTGACAATCACAGGCAGCTCTGACTTCAATTGCCAGACTTATTGTTGTGATGGTGAACAGGGCCAGAAAGCAGAAAAGGATACTGCTTGGGAAGGGTCTAGGAAGCTACTTAACAGTCAGTCAGGAGGCATCTATTGCCTAGTACCCAAAGTGACAGGATGGACTACAAAACAGCAACAGTAAGTCCCTTGAGAGTTTATTTTCATGTTTAATTTTTTGTTTTTTTTTTAATTAGATATTTTCTTCATTTACATTTCAAATGATATCCCAAATTTTTCCTATACCTCCCCCCCCTCCCCTGCCCTGCTCCCCAACCCACACACTCCTGCTTCCTGGTCCTGGCTTTCCCCTGTACCAGGGCATATACTTTTCACAAGATCAAGGGCCTCTTCTCCCATTGATGGCTGACTAGGCCACCCTGTGCTACATATGCAACTAGAGACACAGCTCTGGGGGTACTGGTTAGTTCATATTGTTGTTCCTCCTCTAGGGTTGCAGACCCCTTTAGCTCCTTGGACTGCCAAGGAGTAGACTTACTCTACTCCTTCAAGATATAGCTATGTTTTGTGAGGCTATATCAGTTTCATGCCTTAGAGAAAAGATGACAATAGGGTTCTGGCATGATGGTTAAGTGCTTTATTTAAGCATAATACAGGTTCAGTACAAACAAGATCATTGTGGACCATGCAGCAGATCAATGAGAAATTAAATGAAGGTGTCAACCTATACTGATTTGGTTTCTGATGATCCAGTACAGATTTTTACCTTCATTTGGGAAAAAATATTTTCATGAATATAAATATATTGAGTATCTTCTTTAATCATCTGCATATATATATATATATATATATATATATATATATATATAATCTTTTCCAGCCTCAGTATAGCCTTGATTCCTGCACTGCTTCAAATGCCTCTCAACATGGAAACCCCAGCTAACCTTCATGGGGAACCAGTTCCTAGCTCAGGAAACCACATATGTCAAATAGACAAACTTGGTTCAAGAGCCAATATGATAGAGGCAATGTTCTTGTCCCCAAATGGAGAGCAGAGACATCTGCCTCACCATGGGAGGTGGGCTGGCACATAGGAACAGGCCAAGCCACAACACATCTTATCAACCCTACTTATCTACTTAATCTAGAGGCAGAATCATGTAAACCAATCCCATCATTCCACAGTTATGTTTACTGTCTCATCTTTCCTCTGGACAGTACCTGTCAGCCAAACACTAGTATCCCAGCAGGGCTGCTTCTAGCCTGATATGGGGGCCATTTAAAGAAAATGAGAATACGCTACTTTGCATTTATAGAAGGCACTTAAAAACAGGAACTTACAACAAGTAATAAAAATTTAATTAGTAATCTCACATATAAGCTTTTAGCCTGGGGTGAAGTAAGACATTTTGTCCGAAATGCTCATTCTTTCTGGATGAAAGAGTTACCCACTTGTTTAAAACAATGAACTGACCCATATAATGGGTTTATTCAGCTGAAATAATCATTTCTGAGTCTTGCAATGAGTAAAATTTCTTTTCCTATATTTTTCTTTTTCCCCTCTAGGTGTGTGATTTTTTTCTTTTTCTTTTCTTTCTTTTATTTTTTAACTGTATGTTTTATTTATTTACCTTTCAAATGTTATCCCTTTTCCCGATCCACCTCTGAAACTCCCTATCCCATCCCTATTCTTCCTGCTTCTACAAGGGTGTGCCACCACCCACCCACTTCACCTCCAATTCATTTTTTTTTGCTTCTCCCCGAAGGCTATACTCTGGCTGAGGCTGGAAGCAGCAGCTTAGTGTTACCTTAACCATAACAACAGCACGGATCCTTGAGCCAGGAGTGCAAGTGAAATCCAAAAGGAAGGTGTTTTTGTAAATTTACACATTGCCATGTCAAAATATTAAACTAGGGCAGCTTAAGGAAAAACTGAATCACCCTGACAGTCTATTACAGTATGGCAGGCAAGGTGGCAGGAACAAAAGGCTGACTAGTCCTATTTTATCAGCATTCAGGAACCAAAAAGAGGGCACAAAGTGAGTCCCAGCTAATACATTAAAGCCCGCACGAAGTATTGCTTCCTCTAGAATGACTCGTGTTTTAAACTCTCTACAACCTTTCCAAACAGTATTGTCAGCTGGAGTTGAGTTGTTCTAACACTTGAGACTGTAGGTGGCAATTCTCATTCATGTCACAAGATACTGATGTTGTATTCAGATCTTGTTTAGGCAACCACATTAATAAGAAAGATATCATGGGTAAAATTTCCCAGTCATTTCTAGGAGACACACACACACAACAGGCTTCTTGGTCCTCTGGCTCTTACAGTCATTCCACCTCCATTACTTCTTTGATTATACCTGGTGCAAAAATTGTATTTTTCAGGAATATTGGTAGGAGTTGTGTACTGCATGGTCAGTTGTTCCATTTCATTTGAAACAACTATGGATTTCTTTTATGGTCTTCATGTTTTCCCATAAAGTTTCTTTGATGAGGGCTGGAAACTACAGTTATTGGTGGATATAAGAATAAGTATTTAACATCCTCTTGGAGATAGGGGAGGAGGAATGGGATTAGGAACTGTCAGAGGGTTATCTTGCCATGCTGGGTGTTGCTCTGCTTCAAAGGTCTCACAGCTAGGAAGAGCTACAGCTTGCTTCCCTTCCTTGGCAGTTTTCACAGCACCTTCTGGTGCAATGAAATCAAGTCCTTAGAAAGATTTTTGGGATCTATCAAGCTCAATACTATATTCCAAATATGTGGTGTCTTTAGCAACAGGAACTTACCTTCAACTTGTGGAAAATGACCAAAAGCAATACCAATACCTGCATTGTCTTGAAATCTCCTGATCTTCCCTCACTAACAACTAGAAAGGAGGTTACTAGAGACAGATACTGGGTTTGGTTTTAGTCAGTGACTTTTGTGGGAATCATTGTTGGCCCAAGTGGCATAGTTTCATTTAAACAATATATGTATGTATACAAATAAACTAGTATCTACTTTATATAATTTAGGCACAAAAATATGCTTTCTGTTGCATTTTCTAATATCTTTTGTGTTATTTTTCCCTTCTTCCTTCCTCTACTTCCATATTGATCCCAATTAAGCCATGTTTTGAAAATTAAAAAATAAAATGTTAGCCTCAAAGTCCCAGTACATGGGCTCTAGTTCTGGAACTCTGTCTCTTTGAAAAGCTCTCTGAACTCATACAGGATTTGAAACTTGAACTGCTGTGGCTTAACTGTCCAAGAAAGGCATCCCCACTCCCAACATGAATCTATGGCTCTCTAGAATGAAGGTTCTATAGGACTGGCCATAGAATATAATTCTTAATTCCCTTGGCTAAGTGACTCCTTATCACCTCTGCTAAAGAGATGCTTCACACATTTGTAACCAGAAATGAAAAGAATTAAGGTGGAAAACTGCAGAAGTGGTTCAGCCTAGAAAATGCTTATAGCACAAGTATGAGTAACTGAGTCCCAGTGTGGTAGCCTGCACATATAATTTCAGTGTTAGAGAAAAAGAGACAGAAGGATCCCAAGGGCTCTCTGTCCAGCTGATATAGATGAATCAGTGAGCTCCAGATTGAATAAGAGAGTCTGTCTCAGAATGCAAGGTAGTAAGCATTGGAGGAGGTATTTATTATTGACTTCTGGTCTAATCACACAACACAACCATACACACACACATACATCTAAAATGATACACTATGGAAGTACAGGAGGTACAGACAGAGACTAAGACTATAATACATTGAGGAACTGAACCCAACTTTGCCAGCTGGTGAGATCCAGGACTATATATGTCTGTGATCTTCTGCCCAGCATTGGTCCTTGCAATTAACTAGTATTGTGATTTGAATGAGAATGGCCTCAATAAGCTAATATATTTTAATGCTTGGTCAGCAGCTGATGATTTTTTTTTCAGAAGAATTAGGAGAAATAACTTTTTAGAAGGAAGTGTATTGTTGGAGGATGTTTTTGTTTTTGCCCAAACAATTCTCAGTTTCTTTTTCTCTCTGCCTCCTTATGGATCAAGATGTAAGCTTCTGATCCACTTCCAAGCCTGCCTGACTGCTGACATGTTCCACATCATGACAGTCATGAATCCTGTGAACACATTAAATGTTTTTTTTTTTAAGTTATTTTGTAATTACAATCGAAAAGTTACTTAGAATGGTGTGTACAGATTCCCACAGAAACTAAACCTTGAAGAGACAGCTGACACAAGAATGGAGAGGAGGTATTAGAGAGTCAGGGCAGGCCAGATGTGAAGAAATTAAAGAAACTATGTTTGGTACATGTCAGCCTTTATTGTCATAGTCCTAAAGGCAAATTTGTACTTAAGAATGATATAAATCTAGGAGGTTCCATTCTCTATATAGAATATATAGAGAGAGTAAGCAAGGCTTGTGGAATAACATCAGAAGCCAATTGTTAGTATGGCTTCTTGCTGACTTCTTTCAAATGCACTAGTGGAGGGAGAATACACCCTATCCCTGGTGAAGTTAATTTTAAGGTGTGAATGGAGTTTGGCAGGGGTCTCTGTGAACTTTATAGGGAGCAGAGAAAGAAATTGTTGGAGGCAACAAGGCTGTTCAGTGCAACACAATTCAATAGCCAATGTTATTTCATATTTTAGGAGACTGATGTCAAGATTTTTTAATTAGACATATTTAAATATAGTACAACATGATCAAAACTATCCTTGTGTTGACTAACTCGGTCATATGTACATGGCAAAGCACACCCAAAACTCTTTGAGGAAGAAACTGAGGTAGAAAGCAAATGCACTCCACCCTTCTGGGCTGAATACATGTTATAAATTCTTTACTGAAGGAATAAGCCTATGTACTTAACATTTCAGGCTCCACTAAGACATGTCTGTAAGCACAAAGACATGCATGTGCCCTGAAGAGTTTTCCATCTTTTACACATTGATGTTTAAGGCGGTGAGGTCTCACATGCTGACAAAGCAAAAGTGAGAAGCCATGTGCAAAATCAGGAATAAGAATGTGTAATTTTAGGAGCATATATAGATATCCACAAGGGCTTATCTCACGCACCTGCTCTCCTTGGATCTCAGACTCAATCCCTCTGTGCCCTCAAGGTCAGATCAGACAGGGCAGCTTTCCTTGCCTGTATAGTCCTCAGATGATTATGTCTTCTCTAGTCCCAAAATACTCAGAGCTGACTTCCTTTCTAAAAAGCAGATCCTAGCTGGGCATGGTGGTGCACACCTTTAATCCCAGCACTCGGGAGGCAGAGGCAGGCGGATTTCTGAGTTTGAGGCCAGCCTGGTCTACAGAGTGAGTTCCAGGACAGCCAGGGCTACACAGAGAAACTCTGTCTCGAAAAACAAACAAACAAACAAGCAAAAAATAAATAAATAAATAAATAAATAAATAAATAAATAAATAAATAGCAGATCCTAGTACATTGTTAGTGTCTGACCAATTCTTGTCTGGTTTACTAATGTATATGGACCTGCTGTGGTGTTTCTCTCTAGTCATATCCAGTACTGTGGACATTTCTTCAACTGAAGCTTATTCTTTCCTGATGACTTTAGTTATGTGATATATATATATATATATATATATATATATATATATATATATATCCACACACACACACACAGAGTCAGTAGAGAGTGTGACTAGGAATGTGTAATTCTAATAAAAGCTTTCCTTCACAAGACATTTTTCCCATTGTCTTTATCACAGAAACAATAAGCAAATTAAAACAGTGTTCTTTCATTGCTCAAAATTGTGGAAAATAAACTAGTAGTCTGGGGAGATGGTTCAGTTGATAAGGTGCTTTCTATACAAGCATGAAAAGTTCAATATGCCAGAACCCGTGTATAAACATTTCACATGGCAGTCTACACTTAAAATTGTAGCACTGAGAAGGTAGAGGTAAGAGGATTCCTGGGGCTCTCTGACCAGCCACTTTAGCAAAGGCTAATGAGAAACCTTGTCTCTGAATTTAAGAATGCCTCAGATAGAAATTGTCAGATGACATCTGGCCTCCTCATACATACATACATATATAAATACATACATTCGTACACATATACATGCATATACATGTGCACACACAAACACATACATACAAGAAACTTGTTTATTTGTAAATATTTTCTCCTAAAATTCACAGAGAATTTGGAGTCAACCATTAGTTCCACAAAACACACAAACACTGAGGATTTGTGACAACTTATTAGCCATGCATACTCAGTGACTTACCATAGAAATATAATTTCTCACTGCCTGGCAGAACAATACCAAAGAAACAATTGGATAGTGCTTAATATTATGAAAATCAAGCTGCCAACTGGAAATTTGGCATTGTATTTCTTGGCAGTCTAAATGAGAAGAGATTGTGAACGAATTATTCAACTATGACAGAATATTTCAACAGTTGTTTGAGGATAAAATAAAGCAAGATTTAGTGCTTAGATTAAAAAAGGCTGCATCCCAGATCTTCTTACACTGGACACTTATTGAAGAATAGAAATAATTATGGGAAAGTTTCCACAGTGAACACATAGTTCCTAAGAGACCACAAAAGTAGAGTTCAATACTATAGTTAGATCATGAGTATATTATCTTAGTATTTTCAGATATGTAGACAGATGACTCACAGAAATAGAAACCTAGTTCTCATGGTGCTGGAGGCTCAGATGTGCCAAGACAAGGTACTAGAAGTTTTAGTATCTGGTGACAGTTCTGTGCTCTGATTCAGAGATGGCCATTTCCTCAATGAGTCCCCATGTAGTAGACAGGGAAAACTAGCTTCTTGGGATCTCCTACTATCAAAGATTCTGTCTCTTGACTACTCACTTATCAAGCCCCTAAGTTATAAAACCATCACTTCCAGGACAAGATCTCAACAAATGGAATCTCTCTCTCTCTCTCTCTCTCTCTCTCTCTCTCTCTCTCTCTCTGTATGTGTGTGTGTGTGTGTATTTATGTGCATGCAGGCACAAATTTGTAAGTGGGTATGTATATGTTAGTGGAAGCCAGATGACAATCTCATCTGCCATTCTTCAGATGCTCTCCATCTTATTTCTGTGAGGTAAAGTCTCTCAGTGCCTGGACTTCATCAAGTAGGCTACACTGGGTGGCCAACAAAACCCAAAGATCCACCTGGCTCTGATGCCCCCACTCTGATATTACTAATGTATGCCACCACAGTCAGAATTTTTAGCTTTACCTGGGTTATAGTTGTAAAACCTATGTTTTTATATTTGTAATGAAAGAAGTGACTATTAATTAATTAAGCTAGCTCCCTGGTCCCAACATATAAATTTTGAAAAGGATCCAACATTCAACCTCTTGCATATACAAGCCAAACCGTGGTCTTGCAATAGAGATCCACTTGCTTTAGCCATGCTGAGTTTACCTTATCCTCTGATCATGTTAGAACTTTCTTTAACATGGGAATATATAAATGGACAGGCAAGAATGTGTAGAAAGGGTATTTATTCAAGACATCACTTGCCAGCTTTCTGGGTAATTCTGTTAGACACAGAAATTATCATCTACAGGGAGAATAGTGCTTTGTCCTGGCAGCACACTCAACCAAAAATGTGTATAGCCAAACTTGTTTTAGTAAGCAAAGTGGTAAATGTCAAATACAAACAAGAATGTTACCAGGTGCCAGCAGTAAGAGCTGCCTGAAGGAGGGAATGGGGACTGGGGCATCTTGGGGCCAATGAACTTCCCTTCCTAACCTATTATGTATGGAAAAGATCCGGTCCCAGGGGTTATGTTCCTGTTCAATGACAGTTGTCTGGACCTAATCCTCAGACCTCTTTCTCCCTGGCACATGTTCATTGTGCCCACATGCTGAAATGGCAAGCTGCCTGCTGTGGCAGAGATGCTAGATCCATTTAAGTCTGCCAATTAAGTTCTGACTGAATAGAAAGTGGCAGTGTGTGGCCACTGTCATGCAAATTAATTGCTCCAGTATCCAGAGTCCAGCTGAGTCTCCTGCCAGTGATGAGCTGTAATTCCTAATGGCATCAACCCTTCCCGGCCTCAACCAAAGAAACAGGCAGAGAATTTGTTTCTTCAGTTTGGCCAATGATGACATGCAAAAGTAGTGTAGGTGTCTTTACAGGTTGGCTGAAGCATGGCCTAAAAGAATGGTAGAAGAGCAGGGCTCATATTCAACAAATGCCATCAAATCTTGGTTGATAAGTTGTGTCTACCTGACAAGTCCATTGACATCAGAATTCAGTGAGGTGACAAGGGGATCCTGAGCATGATGGTGACTCACCTCAGGGTCACAATACATGCTCTTGTGAGCAGTGTGGTAAACAAACAGGATTCTGGATGTTATTATCTACTTATTTCCTCATGCCCCTCTGCAGACTTCTGCTACATAACAAGAGATCATAGGTTCTTATTGTAATTTGGAAATAAAATATTTTATTATTTATTATATTATACATGTGTGATCCAGCTCTGGAAAGGAAAGGGGCAGATTCCTAGCCAGCTAACAGTTCACTTGGCATGCTTTGGGCCAGTAAGAGAGACTGTCTGAAAAACAAGTTAGACAGTGTATGAGGAATGACACTCAAAGTTGATTTCTATCCTTCACAGATATACTCATGCAAACAAATAAAGCATTTATATTAAAAAAGTCTTTAAAAGGGGATTTATTCACTAGAGAAGATAGAAACATGAAAATTGTGCTTTTATATATCAACTGCGTGCCTACTACCTGGGGTGATGAATTGTTAAGGGGAATTGCTTTATTTTAGTGACCTCCTCACATGCCTGGATAGCACCATCTAAAACAATATACCTCCTTATTCCTCTGAGAAACTACAGAGAGTTGTGGAAATAAGACAGGGAAGGAGGGAGGGAGGGAAGGAAAGAAGGAAGGAAGGAAGGAAGGAAGGAAGGAAGGAAGGAAGGAAGGAAGGAAGGAAGGAGAGTAAGAACGAGAAATGAATTCTTATATAAAATAATCCCAGGGTCAGTAAAATGGCTCAGTAGTAAAGCCACTTAGCCTCAAGCCTATTAACCTAAGACCCACATGGCAGAAGGAGAGAACTAATATTCCATAGTTGTCCACTAACCACACAAGTTCGACCCTCCTATACATCCACACTAATACTAAGAAAAATAATTAAGAAACAAGACTCTCAACTTTTAACATGAACATAAACATTAATTTCACATTCCATAATCCTCCCTCAAATAAAAATTTTATAATTAGAAAACAATATAGAGTTCACTATTTGATTAAATGCTTCACTTGCCCGTCTTCCCAGCCCGATCTTAGATTATACTCATCAGTAACTGATATGTCTCACTTTTACATATTTATACAGAAAGACTCTTTAATTATAAATGTTTAAATAATGGACCTTTGTCTGTCCTTACAGCATCATATTTTATTTGGATACAAGCCATCAAGATTTTTCTTAGATCCAATACAGCAATTCCTCTTTGAAATACTTTCAGTGACAGAGTTAGCTTAAAGTAATATGCAAGCCAAGGAGATAGATGTAGCACAAAATTGCATTTTCCCCCCTCTGGAGGCTTTGTAATTTAATAAAAATGTGTCATTTATATAGGCTTATAATCTTAATGTGTGGATTTTCTGGAAGAAATTGCTAGCTTTCTTTGTTAATTGCACTGATACCCTTTTCCTTTTTCATCTCCTCAATGAAGAACATTGGAGATTCTTTGCTGAATTAGTGGGTGTTCTTTGTTGAAAGCACTAGTATTGGGTGTGGGGGTGGCTCAGCAGGGTAAAAGTACTTGGTGTCCAAGAAGTTGGACCAGAATTCAGATTTTGAGCACCCAAATAGCTTGCAGATTACTTAACCAAGTCAGCTAGTTGCATGGCTAAATCATGAAGGTGTTGGTTCAATGAGAGACTCTGCATCTATACATAAGGTAGAGAAAGATAGAGGAAGACACTCAACAAATGTCAACCTATGATCTTCACTAGCACACATAAGCATACATTTTCAACCACATTCTAACAGACATGCAAATATGCAAACATACACTACAGAGAGAGAGAGAGAGAGAGAGAGAGAGAGAGTGTGTGTAGAGGGAGTTTTACAGGGAGAAAAAGAGTAGAGAGAGAGGGAGAGGTCATTCTACTTGAAGATGGGAGATAATTACATGGCAAAGATGGCCTTTGAAGCCAGGTAAATTAGAATTTAACCTAAGCTGCTATTTCCCATCTGAATAGCATTGAATCTTTAACTGCATTTCTCTGAATTTCAGTGATTTTTGTCAAATTGAAACAATGTCAATATATAGCTTTCAAAAGTATTGAACAGGTTTACACAATGCCAACCATGTTTCTGCTGGAAGAAGTGTTAAATATTTTATTTTAAAATAATTTAGTCATGTGAGTGTGTGTGTGTGTGTGTGTGTGTGTGTGTGTGTGTGTATACATGCATGAGCATAAACACATGCATGTGCCCTTAAAAGGGCATTTGATCCTCTACAGATAAAGTTACAAGTGTTTGTGAACAGTCTGACATGAATGATGATAAATGAACTCAGATCCTCTGTGAGAGCACCCAACACTTTTAACTATTGAGCTATCTCTTCCTGTTACTGTTTTTGTAGTATTACACTAGAAAGCTGTAGAACACTAAAATCTCTCTTAAAGATAGCTCCTAACATGTTGATCTAGGGATAAATTATAATAATTACTATGACCCTGGAACACAGGAATTCAAATGAAAGAATAGTTAAGCATTCTTTTTTGAAATAACAAATCATGCAGTTTTCCAGGATAGGAAATTCTTTTTAGTCTAAATCTTTTAGAAATAAAGAAAAACTGCCAGGAGCAAAAGCACTTAAGGAAACATTATTAATTACCAGAAAACAAAGGATAAAAAGTGGTCATTGGGGGACTGAATCATAATTTCTGCTTTTAGATTCCCTGAGAGCAGAAAGCAGGGAGCTTGTCTGACAATGGAGAATGTCCCTAATGTTTCTTTCACTTTTGAAGTGATTCTCATCAAAATAATGCTTATTTTGAAATCTCTATATGTGCATGTGGTGGGGCATGGGAAGAGTTTTGACGGTGTCTGGGGCAAGTATTTTTAGGGGAAATTTACATGTGAGAGCACATTTGTGCACATGCTGGTGGAGACCAAAGGAAAATCTTGGGTGTCATTGCTCATGAGCCATTAACAAAGAAACAAAACAAAACAGTGTTTCCTGCTACCTTGGCACTCACAAAATAGCCTAGGCTGGTCAGCTAGTGAGTGCCACTCATCTCCCTGTATCCACCTGCTGCTTGTTAGGATTACAAATGCAAACTTGTGTGTGTGTGTATGTATACAGATGCATGGGTATGTGCACATATTGATGAGTATGCAATTAGAATCCAGAGGTAACTTTACCATTGAGATGCCTTTCTCTATCATTCTATCATTCTGTATGTTATTTCATCAGACATGATTTCATCATCCATCATGACACTCTGCTTAAGATGTTGGCTAACCAGGGAACACCTATTTCTTCTGCTTTCCATACCTTAAATCTGTGGATACTGGCCCATACTACCAGTTTTTACATGGGTACTGGGGATAAAAACACAGGTCCTTTTTTCTTTTTTCTTTTTTCTTTTTATCTTTTAAGCAAACACTTTACTAATAAATGATCTTCCAGTCTATCTCCTTTTTTTGCAATCTTATTAGAATGAGTTTGATCCTTAAATGACTGACTGCTTCTCAGCAGCCATGAAGAATTCAGTGGAAGACAGTTAGAAAGGGTCATGTTACTATCACACAGTGTCGGTTTGTGTGTGTGTGTGTGTGTGTGTGTGTGTGTGTGTGTGTGTGTGTGCTTATGGTGGTAACTGGGGCAAGAACCACATCACAAAGTTGGCTGTTTCAGTGAGTGCAAATCCAATGACTTCCTTTGTGATTGGGTTAGCCCAAAAACTTAGAATACCCAAGATACAATCTGCAAAACACAAGAAAATCAAGAAGGAAGATCAATCAGCATGTGGATACTTCATTCCTCCTTTGAATAGGAAACAAAATACCCATGAAAGGAGTTACAGAGACAAAGTTTAGAGCTAAGATGAAAGGATGGACCATACAGAGACTAACCCACTGGGGATCTATCCCATAATCAGTCACTAAACTCAGACACTATTGCATAGGACAGCAAGTGTTTACTGAAGGGACCCTGATATAGCTGACTCCCACAGAAGTGGATGCTCACAGTCATCCATAAGAGGGAGCATGGGGCCCACATTGGAGAAGCTAGAGATAGAACCCTAGGAGCTGAAGGGGTCTGCAACCCTAGAAGAGGAACAACAATATGAACTAACCAGAACCCCCAGAACTCGTGTCTCTAGCTCCATATATAGCAGAAGATGGCCTAGTCAGCTATCATTGGGAGGAGAGGCCCCTTGGTTCTGCAATCTTTATATGCCCCAATACAGGGGAATGCCAGGGCCAAGAAGTGGGAGTGGGTGGGCAGGGGAGCAGAGAGGGGGAAGCGGGGAGGGAAGAGGGGACTTTCGGGATAGCAATTGAAATATAAATTAAGAAAAGATCTAATAAAAAATTAAAATAAATAAATAAATAAAAAGTCAAAAGGTTGGCTGTTTCTCTCTAAAGAAGTAATAGGATCAAATCAGGAGTGAATAATGAAGACTCAACCTCTCTTGTCCATCTATGCTTGAAGACACATAAGTGCGGGATATCTATTATAACAAGGCACACAGTTGTCTATTTGGAATTCATTGACTTAGCAATGTGAACCTGGATGTCCTAGAATGTCAGAAGGGCATAAGAGTCTTAGGGGATTGGGGGAAATCATAGAGAAACCAGAGCACTATCTGAATATGATATCACAACCTGTCCCTGTCTTAATCACTGCTATACCAAATTATCTGACAATAATCAACGTAAGGATAGAAGATCTCATCCTTTTGTCTCACTGTTTGAGATAATCATCATCAAGATTTGGAAATATAATTGTAAGATCATTAGGCAGCTAGTCACAGTGGATACCCATTCAGGAGGCAGAGAAAATGGGTTTATCATTCTCAGTTCATTTTCTCCCCTTTATTCAGTCATGAACCTCAGTCTCTGAAGTAGTCCAAGCCATGTTAAGTGTATAGTTTCACAGTAATAAACTCAACCTATAAATTCTCTGAGATTGCCAGAACCTTGTCCCTAGCTGGTTCTTAACACTATCACGTTGACAGTATTAACCATCTTATCCTTTTTCTATTACACCTCTACCTACCACCTCTCACATAGACTTACTATTCTTAACACTTCCCTGTAGGTCTAACTAACCTACATGGTTAATAACCTAAGCTGGTTAGCTAAAGATACCAACCTTCAGCCTTCTGACCTACCTTCTCTCATGGACTTCTTCATTCTCTTCTTCATTCATCACCTGACCACACTCCCACCTGTCTCCACCTGGAAATGGTGTTTCCCACAGCAAGGCCACTGATACTTTCCTCTCTAGCCAATGAAATCTTCAGTTCTTTAAAATCTCTGTACTCATCTTCCAGGAATCCTATGTCCTGCTGCAGCTGAAGCCTATGTCAGCAGAAACCTAGCATTCTTAAGATTCTTGGCAGATGCCTCTACTACTGTTGCCATGATCCATTCATGGATGGGATATAATCATGAGTTTCATCCTTAAATTATTCTGGAAGCTTCTTCAATTTACAGTTTTTGTCAACAAAATGCAGGCAGGTGGCATTATTAGGGAAAGAGCCAGCCTGAGAGGATGGCCCTTGGGAAGGCTCTGTCCCTTCTGAAAGTCACTAGAGTGTAATGTGCTAAATTTGTACTGGATCCAGCCAGCATCCAGCCACTACCTGGTATAGCATCAAATTCCAGCTCCAGCACATATATTTATGACATAGCAGGTACTTGATTTGGAGCTGGAATGTCTCCTGAAACTTAAGTGTCATAGTCCAGTCCACATGTTAGCACTGATGGACAGTGGTGGGGCCTTTACTAAAAGGAACCTCTTTGAATTTCTTTAGGTGACTGGGCACCCATGGAAGGTATTGTGGGACCCTAGTTCCTTCCTGTTTCTCATTTGTTTGCTTCTTGAGATTTTTAAAACAAGTCCCATGTAGTCAAGCTGGCCTCCTACTCATTAACTAGCTGATGATGACAGTGAACTTCTAGTCCTTCTTCCTATACTACCTGAGACTGTGATTATAGGAATGTGCCACATAGGAATGTGACTGAATAATGTGGTGCCAGGACTCGAGGCTTTATATAAACAATGCAAGTATTCTACAAACTGATCTGCAGCCCCACACCTACACCCAGACACAGACTTTATCTTTTACTTCCTGATCATTACAGGCTTAGTTTTGCCACACATTTCTGCCTCAACACTGATCCAAAGACACAGAAACAACTGACCATAGATTAAAAGCTCAAAAGCAGACAGTTCAAATAAAACTTTTCTCTATATAAGTTGACTTATCTTGTACATTTGTTTTAGTGACAGAAAGAGGGATAACTCAGGAAATTTCCATAGAGGTTCAAGCCCAGGAAAAGACACAAAACTAGTGTGAAACAGGAGGAGTCATATATACCACAACCATAGAGTAAAGCTCACTGATTCAGGAACATTCAAGCCTCATCAGATTGAAAATGAGAGAAATAGAAAGAATTACTCAGTGATCATATTCATATCTGTGTCTTAGAGCAACATATTCTTTCTAGACTACATATAGACTAGGGCAAAGCTCATCCCAATTAAATAGATTTTTGTTTAAAAGAAAATAAATGGGCTAGCCTATAGTATATTGTGGAAGCAAACCTCACCCCATTTTAAAAGGTGAAGGGAGATAAAAACCTGTCATTTTCCCCTTTAGAATTTGCTACATAAATAAAAAAAAAGGAAAAGAAAGAAAGAAAGAAAGAAAGAAAGAAAGAAAGAAAGAAAGAAAGAAATTACTCATAACCCCACAGTACCACCCCACCACCACCCTGCCCTGGCCTTTGCTTCTCTTTCCACACACCTGGTATTGATCTTTCAGAAAAAACAATTTTCAGAGCAGACTGTCAAGAGACAGTGGCAGCCACTGTTGCAGAAGCCAATTTCTGTTAACCCAAATACCATCTGCAATCACAGGTGAACCCATAAAAATCACCCATGACCATTGTATCTTATTATTTCAGATACTTGAGGGCCTCCATAATTGCACTCCTGCCATATGTTGACATGGCAGAACCCATGTAAAAATTCAGCCAACCAGTTAACAAATTAGCAAGTCTTTGAGGAACACAGGATGTGCTCTTATATGCTTTGCAAACAGGGGATGCTGAGGGCACCAAAAATCATTTAGCATGAATTTACAGAAGTCACAGCATCTTAGATATCAATTATTAGAATTACTCTGTAGAACAGTGGATGTAAACAAAGACATTTCTTGACAGATGGGTGGTGGGTAAAAATTAGAAACTTGTGTATTATAGGTAAGTAAATGCTGCAAGAGGAGGATAAAACAAGGCAGTGACTTGGAGAAAAAAAAGTGTTTCCCTATAATAAGTGTTTGGAGAATTATAGTGCATTCACTGCTTATTGAAGTAGTTGAAAGTGTAAGGAACTCATATGATCTAAATATATATTGTATAAATATATACAATTCCAGAAGGATAAATAAAAATAAATAAAAAAGAATGTAGTAGTAGTGTCCTAGAACTACACAATATGCCTCAGTTTTTCCATTAACTGAAATAAGGACAATAGCACCTATTTTTTAGGCAACAAGAATTTATGTAAAATTATTTATATAGCTCTTCATTCAGGCTATATAAATAATGGCAGCTTTTTCTAAATGCAACTGAAGGTCAGCATGTGTATTCTCATTGTTATTATTTCTGTGACTAAATGTCCCACAAGAATCTATTTAAAAAAGAAAGAATCTATTTTCATTAAAGTTCAAAGGGTTCATTTCATCATGATGGAGACAGCGAAGTATGGAACAGGAAGCCCCCGGTCATACTATACCTTCATTCATGAAAAGAAAAGTTATCAAGGACTGGATCATCCTATAAAATCTCAAGATCTACCATCATAATCCTACTTTCACAGGAAGGCCCTACCTCCTAACATTTCCACAACAATCCCAAACAGCACCACCAACTGGAGGCCAAGTGTATAAATATATGAGCCCATGGGGGACATTTCACATTGAGTCCTCAACAGGGGGCATACAGGGATGAACATTCAGATCAAGATAGATTCTTAAAACTCAGAAGCTGCCCTGAAACCAAGTTGAAGTAAGGTACTTGCCCACCCTCTGCTTTTACAACCTCTTCATGCACCCAAATCACAATCACACAGGAAAGGTCTTCATAACATTGTGTGATCTTTTTGCACTATGATAGCTTTGTTCACAGCAGTCAGAAAAATAAAGAAATTTGGTACTCACAGTCATCCCCACTGGCAACCATCCTGTGTTACCAATGAGGGCAGAGTACCCTGTAATACAGCCACTACCCTTTCATGGGTAAATAACTCTCAGTTTGTTAAAAACATGGGAAGAACCATAAGAATTTTTAAAAAGTAAAAAAGACATGATTATCAGCAGATCTAGGGACATGGCCCAGTCTGTAAAGTGATCGATTATAATCCCATCAGGAGGATACAGATAGGTGAATTCTCATGGCTGACTTACCTGTAACTTTAGCATACCTTGAAAGGCCATGCTACAGACAGACATTATCACAAAACAAACAAACACAACATGACTCTCAATATTGTCTTCTGGACTGCACATGAACATGGATACAATGCATGCATACACACCTACACAAAAATAAGAGCATGCATACACATCCTCATAGACAAACACTAAAAAAGGAAAGAAGAAATGTTCATTGAAAATAGCTGGCAAAGAGCCCCATAGGAAACATCACTCTCTTAGTGTGAAAGCATAGATTAAAAAGAACACCCATCTTTTGTCTCAGAAAAGAAAAGTGATGGATGCCCTACACACAGAAGAAAAGGTTGCCAAGGGAGGAATGATGCTCTATAGCACTTAAGGACACCCAGGAGGATAAAGTGGTTCATCTGGAATATAAGAGCCAGACACTTGGAATGTCAAAAGTTTGGCTTATAAATGAATGAGGAAAAGAAAGGTGTCCCCAGGAGGAAAGAAATATTGACATAGAACTATAGACTTTCAAAGCTAGAGGGGACAATTGCAATCAGTCATCCACCAATAACTGAGCAACAAAGCAAGGCCAGATATGTAAGGCAACTTACCCAGAGAAATGCAACTTCAGTAGAATTGGCTTGTGTTCAGAGAACAGGCAAATGTGTGTGGGTGCACACAGTAGTGGTGTGCGTGTGCGTGTGCGTGTGTGTGTGTGTGTGTGTGTGTGTGTGTGTGTGTGTGTGTGCACACACTAGTGTACACAGTTTACAGGTTTTTCTTTTAATGTAGGAAGTGATTGCAAGACATAAGATCTGATGCAATATAATATTTGGGATAACCTATATCTGTGATCAAGGGGTACGGCCACTCATATTTGGCTCCAGATCTCTTTTTCTCTTTGAGGTTAGAGCTATATTCTTATTTAGACACTTCTATGCACCTTGACTGAGCATGATTCAGAGGCTCCAGTACTGAGCGATCTCCAAGTTCCAAAAGTCAAGTTGGAGATGCAGTGTCCTTTCTGTGGAGAATTTTCACAGAACAGGAATACAAAGCCTTCAGGAACTGCTCAGCCATGGCTGTACCTGATGGTCATATAAAAAGGTATAAAAAGGTGGGCATTGGAGGTGTGTTTCATGGATGACAGATCTTCAGTTGGATCCTCTAATGCTCAGTTGTATTCTTTTAGTTACAGGTTACAAAAGTGACTCTATTCCTTAAATGCTTAGAGACCTCATGGCCTTCCTTTCACTATGATCAAAATATAGATTCAAGATGCTAACTAACATTGCTTTTACCTCTTGCCTTTAAAGACAATGTAGAACTTCAACTCTAACTTAGGTCTTGAAGGATCTTTGAATGTGTGTGTGTGTGTGTGTGTGTGTGTGTGTGTGTGTGTGTGTGTGTATGTACGTTCGCGTGTGTGTGAGAGAGAGACAGAGACATAGAGACAGAGACAGAGGCAGAGGCAAAGAAAGAGAATATACATGTACTGGGTGTATTTGTGTATTTTACTTGTTCTTTGAGAGTTTATTTCTATTTAATAAATGTTAATGACTTTACCCTATTATTCTCTCTCATCTACCTTCATTCTTCCACTGAACCCCTTTCTCTTCCTGAAAAGATCCCCTTCTTCTATTTTGTATTTTACAAAAACAATAATCTGTAAGTATGATATGCAGAATTTGATTCATGCTGATTGACTCTGCTAGATTAAGAGATTAATTTTGAGGGTCTGGATAGCTTACAAGCAATTACATCACTGGAAAAAAATCACAAGCCTTCAGCCAACAACCATTATTTGTCACTAGTCCCTCAGGGAAGGGATGAGGTCTCATAAGTCCCTCCCATAATTCATGAGGAATTGTTGAAGGGCCCAAAAATATGCTGATCCAGAATGATAAAGCAAACCTGTATCAAGTTCTTGAATGAAACGTATTGTCCCATCCAGAAGGCATTTTAGAAGTGAAGCCTCTTGTCAGCAAGCACTTGTTGGCATCCACAATTGTGTCTGGGTTTGGTGACTGCATATGGGAGAGAATATGGGGCAGTCTCTGGATGGCCTTTCCTTTCAGCTTCTGCTCTACATTTTGTCTCTGTGTCTCCTCCCATGGGTAATTTGTTCCCCTTTCTAAGAAGGACCAAAGTATCCACACTTTAGTCTTTGTTCTTCTTGAGCTTCATGTGGTCTGTGAATTTTGTCTTGAGTATTCGGAGATTTTGGGCTAATATCCACTGACCAGTGAGTGCATACCATGTGAACTCTTTTGTGATTGGGTTAGCTCACTCAGGATGATATTTTGTAGGTTCATCCATTTGCCTAAGACTTTCATAATTTCATTGTTTTTAATAGCTGAGTAGTACTCCATTGTGTAAATGTACCATATTTTCTGTATCCATTCCTCTGGTGAGGGACATATAGGTTGTTTCCAGCATCTGGCTATTATAAATAAGGCTGCTATGAACATAGTAAAGCATATGTCCTTATTACATGTTGGAGCATCATCTGGGTATATGCCCAGGAGTGGTATTGCTGGTTACTCTGATATAGTTGTCTCCTGAGAGGTTCTACCAGTACCTAACAAATAAGGAAGTGGATACTCTCAGCCAACCATTGGACTGAGCACAGGGTTCCCAATAGAGGATCGAGAGAGAGAGAAAGGACTGAAGGAGCTGAAGGGGTTTGCAGCCCCAAAAGAGGAACAAAAATATGAACCAACCAGTACTCCAAGAACTCTCAAGGAATAATCTACCAACCAAAGAGTACACATGGAGGGACTCATGGCTCCAGCCACATATGTAGCAGAGGATGGGTCCTGTGAAGGCTCAATTCCCCATTGTAGGGGAATTCCAGAACCAGGAAGCATGAGTAGGTGGGTTGGTGAGCAGGGAGAGGAGGGAGGGTGTTCGTTCGTTAACAGGTTCTGCACCTGTGCTTGGGAAATTCCCGGTTGCATAACCCATGAGGTAATCTGGCCTGATCCAGCCACTGCCAATGAGTGATTGCCATGTCCTAGGCGGTAGCCGAACCCTATATAAGCACGGGCCCTGTGCGGCTCGAGGTCCTTCCATTCTTCCCCTTGTAAGCTGATGGTCTCACTCTCAAGACGCATTAAAGCTTTGCTGCAGAAGGATCCGTTGTGTGCCGCGTTGTTCCTGCTGGCGGGAGGTAGCGCGGGACAGGAGGGGATAGGGAGTTTTTGGAGGGGAAACCAGGAAAGGGATAACATTTGAAATGTAAATAAAGAAAGTGTCTAATAAAAAAAGAGAAAGCATGACTCATCATCTTGTAATCTAAATATACTTTCAACACGACCTCTGCATTGTTCCCCAAGCCTTAGTGGGAAGGATATAGATATTCTATTAATGGCTGAGTACTCCAGCCCCACTTATTTTTCTTACTAAGACAATTTCTGAGTCTCTACATTAACTACTCATACAGCAATATGAATTCAATGTGAAAAGCGATACTAATATATTGTACAAACATTAGTACTTAGAAAACAATTTGACAGGATGTCCATTTAGCAAAACAACAGTATTAGTTCCCTCTCTAAGGTCTAACTCCTCACTCGCAAAGGAACCTTCATTAAACTTATATTATTTGGCCTCAACTCTCTCCTGTGAAGCAGTCCTCTAATCAAATCAGAGAGGGGTTGGTTGACCTCATTATAATCTATTGCATCCCTAACATCACAGACTGCCTGCCCTGCCCTCAACCTTGCCTTAAAAACAAAAACATAAAAACAAACAAACAAACAAACAAACAAACAAAACATGGTCTCTGATTTCCCTGAAACTTGTCAAGTAGAATAGACATGTTGAGCAGAGAGGAATGAAGTTCTAGGATTTCTTCTGTTGCTGTCTCTGTACAGGAATTACAAGCACATGCATACACAGATTCTCTCCTGGGATCTGGGGATTTTAAATCCATTCCTCATGCTTACAAGGCAACCATCTGACTGGGCTATATTTCCAGAACCCAGAAAAGAATTTTAGATGCTAGTCTTAACAGGAACCTGAGTTCCTTGACATAAAAAACAATGCCATATCTGAGCATCATGTTGACATGGAAAATTTTCACAGCTAAAGCTCTTTAAGCTGCCTTTGATGTCAATATGTAGTAATGTTCAGAAAGAAAATTGATCAACTTTAAGAGAACATTTAAGGAGCAGACCTCAAGAGTCCAGAATCAATGCTGTCTCCTTCCTGCCAGGCTGTTTCTGATAGTCCTACAGGAAGTTCCATGGACAAATTAGTCACAGGACCACTGAATTATCTGGGAATGTCAAAACAGTGGCAGGTAACAGCCAAAATGTGTCATTGGTTTTGGAAGAGAGTATATTAATGACTCAGGAACACTGGTGATAAATGTTATTGTTCTAGGCAGGCTGCCTGTGCAGTGTCTTGATTCTAGATGGAGATGTGCTGACACCTAAGGCAGGCAGATGGACACCAGAGGAACTGAAAGGCACTCCAGGAATATGCACCTATTCTAGGCACATCCATTCTGAGCTAAGGTATCAAGGGGAAATCTACATGAAAACAGGTAGTGCATAATTGATGTTATTTTCTTTTTAAGATATAAGTTTTATCTTTGAAGAATTTCCATACTGTGATTGGCAATTCAGGTGGAAGCCACTGGAACTCCTCAGGCAAAGCATTCATTCTCTTATGCTTTGAGGTAATTTTAATGAAAGAATTTAAATGTGTCCATGAAAAAAGTGTTCCTTGTAGTCATATGGACTGGATTTAGTCTAGAGTCTCCAGTACTTCCAAGCTCAAGGCTAGAAATCTCACGAATCCCCACCTTGTAAATCTCTACCATGAAAACACCTCTTCACCAAGAAACCCTATATACACCTGTTTCTACACTCAGTTTTCTGCTGGTTCTTGTTCATTCACAAGGGTTCTCACCTTCTATGTTTTTCTCAATAAATTTCTTGGGTTAAGTTTCATGTGTGGTATGACTTTGCAATACTCCTTGGCTCCTGGATTCCAGGATCCCTTTGCCTTCAAAACTATAAGACTTGCATTAAGGAAACATTTCCCCTCAGAGCTGTGACAACTTCTTTGAGGAAGCCATTTGCTCAGAGATGCAACTCTACATTGGGAAGCTTTTCACCTCAGAGTTGTAACATTTATAGGCATTGGCCCTCCCTGGCCAGTGGTAGTGTGTACTATAAAAGTGAAGGTTGAATAGTGCAGAAGGAACTAGCCAGTAAACAGTATTCCTCCATAGATTCTGCTTCAGTTCTTGCCTTGAATAACTGCCCCAACTCCCCTCAGAAATGTACTGTGATCTGAGAGTTGTAAGATGAAATAAATCCATGTTGCTTTTGGTTATGGTATTTTGTCACAGCTATCACAGTTAAAAACCCTAACTGAAGGCAGCATCCAGTAAACTCTTAATGACACTAAAGTCAAATGGAGGTAACAGCTGTAACATAAAAGCCACTGGGAGATACACAAGCTGTGAGAGTAGATAACAATGCCTACTTAATGGCTGGATTACTGGGAGACTTAACTGGGACAGTATAATAGAGCATGTAATACAGAATTGATAGCTAAGGTACAGTTGCCTCCCTCCCATTTATGTAACATAGTAATAACAAATAAAAACCCAGTTTGAGGAAGGGTTAAGACAGACAGATTTTTATATTGTATATGCAGATATAGAAGCATGTACCTATAAATATATATTACTAAGAAAAATATGATATCCTATTTATGTCTACACAAATATATGTAAGCATGTGTAAATAACTATGATACACTGAAAAAAAAGAATAACATGAGAGTTGTGTACTCTTGATATGGATGGTAGCTAGGGATATAGAGGTAGCTCAAGTAGTGAGGAGCTTGATGTGCAAGCATGAAGACCTAACCTTGATTCCCACAACCTATGTCATTAAAGAGAGCTGTGTGGCACATGCTTGGAATCCCAGTGCTGGGGTGGTAGAGACAGGCAGCTACCTCAGGTTCACTGGCCAGGCAACCAGCTGAGTCAGTGAGCCCTGGGTTCAGTAAGTGACCCTTTCTCAAAAAGTAAAATATAAAGTGCCTTAGAAATACACCCAGGATTAATATCTGAATATAGGCATATATGCACCCATATACACATACATACACAGAGACAAACATACACAAACACACAAATAAATGCATTAAATAACCAGGTGTATCAAAAATTAATATATCACAATCGTTCTGTAGTCTGCCTCTCCATATCCATTCATGCTATGCAATGTCAGTGCTCTCCACCCTTTCCAAGTAAGAACACAAAACAAATTTTATCATAAAGGACGACTATATGCATGATGTAAAACTGTTCATGGTCTGGATCTGGCCTACTTAAGCCAGGGCCATGACAGAGGTGTCTATACCCAGCCAGTGACTATCATGTGGGAAACTCATACCCTGGCCCCTGACACTAGAACAATCACCAGTTGACCATTTTTGTTGACCACCACATAGATGTTCTTAATTGTTACTCACCAATTTGGGGGATGGGATGTGACACATTATTATGGCTTGCACTATGCCCTTTTAATGTAGAAGCCCCAAATCTCAGTGGTTTACAAGATGACTGTACTGGAACACAGAAACTTCACAGAGACATTTGCATTCTGTGTGTGTGTGTGTGTGTGTGTGTGTGTGTGTGTGTGTGTGTGCCATAGGTAATCTTCAAGGTATATCTGTAGCACTCCTCTCAGTCTAATATACCCCTTAGTTTTAGAGAAAGAATCTTACTTTTACCTGGAACTTGCCTATTAGACTAGGCTAGTCGACTAGCAATCCTGTGTCTTTATCTTTGAACACTGGTTTCAGGCAAGGATAGCCATGCCTAGATTGGAGGTGGGTAGAAATATCTGTGCTCCTGTCAGGCTTGAGGTCAACATTGTAGGAAATCTTCCAATTTTTCTCAATCTTATTTATTGTGGCCTCCACACATATCCTATATTGGTGTAGCCATAGTGACATGGGGCATTGCTGAGAAAATGACTTCCTCACGAGTATTGAAGGAACATAAAAAGTTATACAGGAGAATTCTTACTGTAGTCACAGGCCATTGCATTTGTTACATCCTCTCTTCAAGTCTCTGGCCTTCAGCAGCTATAAAATGTCTACAACAATACTGTCAACTATCCCAGGGACTGCATCTGAGAACCTCTGTATCAGGGCTATTCTTTACAACAAAGGGAGAACAAATGCCTAGGTGGATGGTAGTCAGCAAATTACAATTATCCTGAAAGGATATTTCCCTGAAGCCCTAGAAATAAGAGCATGTTTTAAACAGTTGAGGCAGGGAAGTGGAGAAGAATTAAATGGCACTTAAAAGGAGCATGGGGTCTGGAGAGCTAACTCAGTCAACATAGCACATGTCCTTCAAGCATAGAGACCTGAGATTTTTCTCAGAGTCCAGACAGAAAAGCAGGCATAATGTTACAGGCTTGTAATCTCAGAGATAATAATGGAAAGAATTTTCCTTTTAAGTAGTCCCCCTTTACTGTTTATATTCAAATCAAACCAATTATAGGGTAGAAGCTTGCTGAGGAATCTGAAAATTTATAGAAAACTAATGTGACAAGAGCTTAGATCAAATTTACATATGAAAGCAACCAGTCACATAGTGGGGTGACAGAGAAAGCAGGAGGATTCATAGAGCTTGGTATCCAGCTAGTCTAGCCTACTTCCTGAACCTCAGGCCAGTGAAAGATCTTGTCTCAAAACAAAAGGCAGACCCTGTCTGAAAAATGATATCCAAAATATGTAGACAGACAGACAGACACACACACACACACACACACACACACACACACACACACACATGCAAAGTATATCAAATTCATATAGATAGTTTTACTGAAACAGATCTTATCTGAAACTTTGCCTGCTGCTTCTTTGAGGACACTATGGCAAGAGTGTACAGGTTCAGAAGCTCTAACTCCCATAAATATTTGTCATGTGGGTCTTCACAGAGAAAGACTTTTCTAAGACTGTTAGATGATCCTGAAGAGGAAAGGAAAACACTCACCCATTGTCTGCTTCCTACACCCTTAGTCTTGTGCTCTTGTTCCATCTCAAAATGGGTGTTTTGCAAGGAATATAGTGCTTCAATGTTTATGTTTTAATAAAAAGAAAAAGAGGAGCTGAGAGGCTCAGGGTTAAATGGTGTTAACTGTTTTGCAGAGCACACAGATTTGTTTCCCACAATGCACATCAGACAGCTTACATCTGCCTATCAGTCCAGTTCCAGAGGGTCCAAAACTAACTGTCCTCCAGAGGCAAACACATATATAGGACACATTAACCCACTTCTGGTACACACACATAAACAGACACAGAAATAAATAAGAAATAAACCTTCACAAAGTAAAAAATTCAACAAGGGGAAAATACATAGTTTTAATAATGGATGTGATCTTTCCTGTTCTGACTGTATTTAAACACAAGCAATTATAGGGCAGAAGCCTGCAAGAAGCATGAGAATTGATATACAATTAATATAACAAGAACTCTGAGCAAATGTGTTTATGAAAGCAGCTCTATAGCTAGATAGTCATAAATAGGATATGTGGGAGGCGGGGCAAGGAGGATATCTCCGCGGGGCAAGGAGGATTTCTCCAAGCCTGCAATTCATATTTTGTATTTCATTTTTGTTTGCATTTAAATAATTATGCATCTTGGGGCAAATAACTTCTTGTATTTTTCTACCAGGAAAGGAGGAGAAAAAAAATCTGCACACTATAGAGGAACATCTCTATTAGTGTCACAATGTAATAAAAACCCCCAAGCCTGTTTACAAATGCATGGATGAGACAGAATTTTAATGAACTGTTCCATAACCTAGCGGCTAATGATCTGTAATAGTCTTTGTCAATGACAGTGATTGTGAACTAACTCTTTTAACTTCACGATCAATAGAGCATCCACAACTCAGAGTTACCCTAACGGGCACTCTGGGCACAGAAGTCATTGTCAGATGTTGCATGCTCTATGGATCACAGCTGTAAGGCCATGGTCTGCTTTTTGTTTCTCTTCTTGTGTTTAAATCCTGACTTCAACCAGAGGGAGCCCATGGCACTTTGGAGACAAAACACAGCTCCTATGAAATGCTGCTACAAAAAGGATTGAGCAGCTTTAAAGTATATGCTATTTCTCAGATTTTTAGAAGCTATGCTGGTTTGCCCACTGGTATAAACCACTGGGAAGGTGCAAAGCCCCAGAGAGCCCCAACTCTTGATTTACAAGATAATGGCAGCCCCATTAATCATGGGGAATTTTAGAAACATAGGTCTCTTACTAATTCTGCCTTATATGATAACTCCTGCTCTTTCTCACCGCCACGTGTGGGTGTGGGCATAGGTGTGAGGATGCATGAGAACTGAGGGCAAGCAAAACTCTTCAGGTGTTAGCATTCAAATGTCCCCTCATTTCGAAACAACCACTTTCTTGTTTTCATGCTGTATAATAAAGCCAGCTGGCCCCCAAACTTCCTTTTCTTCTTTCCTATCTACTCTTATAGGAACACTAGAATTAAATAGTCCAGTTATTTATGCCCAGCTTTCTATGTGGGTGCTTAAAGAACTGAAATCAGATCCTCATTCTTGTATATCAAGCACTTTTGGCAATTGACCCCTCTCACTAGCCCCACAATAACTTCTTTACTTGTCCTGCTTTTCATAGTTTCCTGGATAAAGATAGTCACATTCTTCTCTGAGATTTGGGTTTTACAATTTCATTCCGTCTTGGTTTGTTCTGTTGCTGTGTGTTGTAATGGCAAACTCTGTACCTGACTGTCTACGCCTTTGAGTAAATTCTCATGTTTACAAGCTCTTGTGCAAATCTTGTCCCTAGATTTAAAATGATTGTTTAAGTAAAATTGGCTACAGCCAATTACTGGAGAGATTAGAGGTAGTCAAGATTTGAGTAACCTGGTTTGGGGGTGGAGGAAAGAGAGAACTGAGGAGAGACCTAGAAGCTAAGAAGAACCAGAAGAGAGGACGGAGCTGCCATGAGGAGAAATGGACCAGGAGCATGTATCCAGGAGGAATAGCAAATATCTGGTATACTGCTGGGGAGGAAGCGATACCAGCACTTAAAAGCATAGGTAGTGATTACCTTCCAGTAATTGTCAAAACCAAATAAAAATCATCATAATCTAAATCTCACTTATTTGCAAGGTAGTCAGGGAGAAGCTTAAAGTGGTTGTATTATAATTTTATATATCTATTGCCTAGAGTCATTACTAAGGAGATGTGATTGTCACTATTTGTGATAGTATGTTTGTAATTCCATCATTCCTGTGGCAAGATAAGAAACAGGCATAGGATAATTCCCAGGGCAGCTAGCTAAGCCTACACAGTGAGAGGTAGGAGATCCTGTCCCAAACTAGAAAATTGAAGATTGAAATCTGAGGTTGGCTCTGACCACCACACGACCCTCATATCACATATAAACATATAATCACACACATATCAAACATATATCACACAAACTCATACATATGTACACACATCACACAAACACATCACAGAGAGAGGGAGAGAGGGAGAGAGGGAGAGAGGGAGAGAGGGAGAGAGGGAGAGAGGGAGAGAGGGGGAGAGGGAGAGAGGGAGAGAGGGGGAGAGAGACAGTCAGAGATCTGAGATTTGTAAAGGCTTTATTTAATGTTCTTGGTCCAGTAAATGTATTCTAGGCAAAGAGCAACAACCTTTCACTCCTGTCACTTATCACTGGTACCTAAGTAGATTAAGAGACTTCACACCATCCTCATACTTGTTGTCTTGGACTTCAGCTGAAAGTACCTCTGCTTCACCTATATTATTACCCATTTACTTTCTCTATATTGTCAAAGTATATGCCTTTAAACACAAGCCATAATAAACTACATTGGGTGGAGAAAATTATCATAAAGCCTGCAAAGTTTAAAGTTGTCCTGATTGTTTTGTTGAGGGAATTGCCACAGCCAACCTCATTCCAACTGGCTGTCATCACAACCCAAGTAAAACATTTTGACAGATGCCTCTGTAGAGAGAAGGGAAAGTGGGCTGCTCTGGGAAAACTGAGCTTTCTGAGGCCACCTAGGACCAATTTCCATGTCTTAATCACTCCTCTTAGGCTATACTGATATGAATAAGTAGGGGCTGGAGTGACAGCTCAACAGTTTAAGAGCACTGGCTGCTCTTCCTGACTTCTTGAATTTAATTCTCAGCGACCATAAGGTAGCTCACAACCATCTATAATGAGATCTGAAGTTCTTTTCTGGTATGCAGGCATATATGCAGATAGAACACTAATATACCTGAAATAAGTAAATACATATATTTTTTAAAAGATATAAATAAGTTCATCATTCTTATGTAATTTATGGTCTACCAAAGATCCAGGTTTGTGTGTAGATATTCATAACATTGTAAACAAATACATTGGAACAGCAAGACAGATGGGTAGATTTGAGGAAGGAGCTGACAAAATTACCTTTCAGAAATGAATCTTGATAGAAGATTGGGCCTTAGGACCATGGAAGCCACGGTTAGGCCTTGAGGTAGAAGAACATTAGAAAAGAACAACAAATTATATCAGACACAACATGATTCATGCCTTAAAGGAAAAAGAGGAATCACTTTAAAGCCTGGAAAGAGAAATGAACCTCATTAAGAGAGCTAGGAGATAGCAGAGATAGATCAATAGATAGATAGATAGATAGATAGATAGATAGATAGATAGATAGATAGATAGATAGATAGACAGAGATAGAGAAATGAAAAGAGAGAATAGCTATTAGCTATTTAATATATTTTGCCACTATTATCTATAATCCTCTAAATTACTCAGTAAGGTAAGAATCATGGTTTTCATTTTAACTATAAGGAAATTGTGACTTGGGGTTGGAGTTATACTGTAAGTAGAAGCAGTATTTTTCATCAACTCAGACTGACTACAAAGCCTGTGTTTCTGCTCTGACAGCTTCTGTTTTGGCTTATGAAGAGTCTATTGTTCAGGTCTACTGAGTTGGCAAACTGCTTGCAAGCTTGAGAATCCATGTTCAGAAACTGAGCACTCAAGTAAAGAGCTGAACCTAACAGAGCTGTCCTATAATCTTGATACTGTGGAGACAGAGAAAGGAGGATCCATGGAGTTCGCTGGCCACTCAACCTAACAGCATCAGTGACTCTAGGTTCAATGAGAAACATTGTCTCAAAACCCATGATAGAAACATTCTCTCTCTCTCTCTCTCTCTCTCTCTCTCCTCTCTCTCTCTCTCTCTCTCTCTCTCTCTCTCTCTCACACACACACACACACACACACACACACACACCTTCCTGTTCCTCTAGTTTCTTTCTTCTCCCTCTTCAACAATGATTCTTGAGCCCTTGGTGCAGTGATTATGCTATAGATATATAAGTTGACATTGAATTGTACAGATGTCAGAAACTGCACCCATGGTATCTCAGCAACATGATGCCTAAATGTGATATGAACAAATGTTGACACCATAGGCTTGCATAGAAATTAAGGACCTCAGTCAAAGAATTACAGGCAAGAAATAAATGCTGAGACTAGAAGCAAAAATCACCCTCAGGTTATATATATTATATCATATGCATTAATGTGAAAATGTGTTATGTGTATATATTTAAGGAAAAAGAAGCCATGAATTTGAAAGAGAATGTTGTGGGAAGTGTTACAAGGGACAGTTTGTAGGGAGGAAAGGAAAGGGGGAAATAATGTAATTATAATCTTAAAAGTAAAAGTATTACATAAAATAATAATGGAATAAAGAATAATTAATGAAAACATCTAACCTGTTGCATGGTAGTGTACACACACACACGTGCACACATACACACACACACACACACACACACACACACACACACAGAGAGAGAGAGAGAGAGAGAGAGAGAGAGAGAGAGAGAGAGAGAAGAGTGAGTCCTGGCTTCTTTGACTCGCTAGAGGAAGTCAAGGAACTGTCCTGCTTGTTATTAATTGAAAGTAAAGCCATTACTTAGCCAGATCAATTTTGGTACAGTGGCCTTTAAAAAACTGAAATTAAGGACCTAGATTTTAAAAACAGATCAGATTTAATTTGGAACAGGACACGATATGGGAAAACAGCTCATTAGCTTAAAATGGCATACTACATTAAAAAAATAACGGAGTTTATTTTAAACCCATATGGTTAAAAAAAATCAACAACATCCTCTCACCTTCCTACATAAATACTAAAAACCACCAAAGTGTTACCACCACATATGCCCAACTTTATTGTAAAAATGTCATTTCCTTTCCAAGCACCAGGGCACAGGGCAAATGGCAGTAGTTATGAAACAGAGGACCCCAGATCTGCTACTATAATCTATTGTTGCCCTGCCCTTGTTCCTATAAACCAACCCATTGTCAAATTATCTTCAAAGGAATACCTAGAAATGTCTGCCTTGTGATTATTGATTTTAAATGCCTAATATCCAACAAGTATTCATCTTTCTTCGAATCAAAACCATTAGTGATACCTGTTAGACACTTCACTAAGGCTTATTTGAAGCCATTATACATCTACCTACGTTTAAGAAAAGGAGAGAGTAACCTGATGCCAGCTATGAAAGGTCAGCTCATTCCATGTGACTGTTATTCTAGCCACCAACTGGGGGCTTTGGTTATGATTCAAAGTTAAATATTGTAGTGGTTAGAGTTCATTGCCAACTTGACAATCTAGAATCACCTGGGGAGTCGCAGTGAGGCAAGCCTATGGGAGAGTTTAATTGGGTAATTTGAGGTGACATTACCTACTATAAATGTAGATGGTACCATTTCATGGGCTGGGTCTTGGACTGAATAAAAGAATAAACCATATGTTGCATGTATAAAATACATTACTATCTGATCTTGACTGTGGATGTGCTATAACCAGTTATTTCAATGCCATGCTGCTTTGATTTTCCTAATAGTGATGGACTATTACCTGGAAATTGGAGCCAAATGAACCTTTTATCTTGTGATTACTTTTGTTAGGATATTTTATTACAACAACGGCAAATTAAACTAAGACACATAAGAAATATCTCATCTATATTGTTCAACCATGAACCAATTCCCCTGGCAGACCTGTTCTTGATGATCCTTAGTTAATTGAAGGTGTGCAATGACAGTGGAAATGAAAGGTGACTTATGAATGAAGTTGCAGTTTTTTTCATTCATAGTGCTAGCAGTAAACACATAGTACTAACACTCATCTCACAAATGTCTGCTTCTAATCCATGAAGAAGCACTCCAATTCTTGGAAGGCTTAGGAAAAAAAAATCACTTCAGTGGTTTTGATAAGTGTCTCTAATGTCACCAGCCTATGCCACTATTAGGAGGTAGAACTAGGATCTCCTAACTAAGTTAGAAGAGAACAAACAAACAGGGAAGACATAGGAAGGAAAGAGATAGCATCTCTACACATCAGCTGGACTATAGAAAGAGACAACACACTCATGGTTAAACAGGGGTATCACCTCATAAGTCTTGCTTCTGTCCTGTGGACCAATCACCATATAGGCTAGGGATTGAGAAAGAAAATAAAAAGGGGAAAAAGAGGTCAGAACCCAGGGGAACAATAGGAGACCACATCAGAATCCACTAGAGGGACAGAGAGCTCTGGAAACCCAAGACTTCCCAATAGGGTACTTTCTCTTTCAATAAATTCCTGGTTCTACTTCCTGTGAGTCTTCACTTTCTTGTCCTGCATGTTCTAGTCCTTGCTCCCCTTTAGGAAGAACCCAGATACATGGAAGCTGTCCATGGCACCAAAACTAGGATTCATAGCCAAATAACAAGGGCTTATGGTGGATTTGCTTTCAGCAATAATCATGGGCATGACTCTGAAAAGGATATTCCTATCCTACTCCTCTCTATCTTTCTGAACTTCACAAGTCACACACCACAATCTGAATTTCCTTTAAATTTAATGTCTTGAATATTGTATTACAGATATGAAACACATACACACACACTGCTTGCTCCATCTTCCTATTTTAGTTCTTACTCATATATTACTTAAATATAGTATTTTATTAATTTTTGACAATTTCATACATGCAAACCATGGATTTTTATTATGTTTAGCAACACTCCTCTCTCTAACTCCTCTCAGATCCATTCTCCCCTTTCTCTCCTATCCAGTCCAAACATCAAGTCCTCTTTTTTCTTTTTTCTCTGTTTTCTCTTTTTAAAAATATCTTCCTGTATCTAATTTGTGCTACTTTCATACTCAGAGTTCTAGGGCCATCCCTGTTACACATATCCCAGTGAAGTGGCTTGACAAGCTGAGAAGCTGGAAAGTGCTCATGAGACACAGACTTTCAAAAAAACTCATTCTCTTGGGAAAACATTCTCACAATCCATATATCCTCATGTTACTCTGGTTTATTGATCCAGGTGTTCTACTTTAATATTACTCTATTATAAAGATTGAATTCTGACCTAGCTAAGCCTTCTGCCAGTGTTCCAACAGAAAATCAGATAGGGAAACTAATTAAGCATTACAAAAGAACTGAGCCAAAGTAGCTCAGGGCTGGTCTGCAGGATGTTTACTAGGGACAATAGCCAGTCTTACCCAGGCAAGGGACTATGAAAGAGTTAGGATTTCCCACTGAGACAGGAATCTTCACTACAGCCAGGTATGGCAGACTACATTACTTATTAGTAGAAAGTCCCCCCACACTATTCATTTAGAATAAAAGCCGAGTTGTTCCCAAATACAGGGATTTACAATGGTTTAGGAAGTAGATCAGGCTGTGGTTTTAGAGTATTGCATTATTCATGAGAAGGTTAGCTAGAGCAGAACTCCTTAATTAGAACCATGACTTGGTTGTGAATGCCCTTGCCCTGAGAGTGTAAAGACCTCACACCTGGAATGGCCAGCAAGATTTTGCTTAAAGGACCCTGATATAGCTGTCTCCTGTGAGGCTTTGTCAGTGCCTAGCAAATACAGAAGTGGATGCTCACACTCATCTATAGGATGGAACACAGGGTCCCCAATGTAAGAGCAAGAGAGAGTACCCAAGAGCCTAAAGGGTCTGCAACCCTATAGATGGAACAAAAATATGAACTAAACAGAACCCCCAGAGCTCATGAATCTAGCCACATATGGAGCAGAAGATGGCCTAGTCAGCCATTATTGGGAAGAGAGGCCCCTTGATCTAGCAAACTTTATATGCCCCAGTATAGGGAATGCCAGAGCCAAGAAGTGGGAGTGGGTGGGTAGGGGAACAGGGCGGGGGGAGGGTGTAGGGGACTTATGGGATAACACTTGAAATGTAAATGATGAAAATATCTAATAATTTAAAAAAAGAATATAGCTGACATTAGATAGAGCTGACTTTGTCTCAGTTGTTTTACTGCTCAGTTCCTGCCAATCTTTGTGTTTGCATTCCTCTGTTTTATGTAAGAGTCATTAAGCGTCCGGTGATCTCATTGTACCTTCGCAATGTGTTACCTAACTCCCCTATTTTCTTCTGTATAAAAAGTCTGATGCTCAATTTAACAAATTACATTCAGATTCTACACACCCTCTTGTGTGGTCTCTGTTTGTCATTCACCGAATTCTTGCCCACTTGCTCCAGGGACTTGCTCCACACAGACAGGGGATCTAAAGTGTGTGTGGCACATCCCCACACAGTTCACCTAAGAGCCTCCCTTATGAAAACTTTCTCCTCAGAACCACCTATTGCCTAAACCTCCTTATGAGGGCTAGGGCTCATGATCTTGGCTGTGATCGAATGTTGACTGCCTTTGCAGCTGCCATAAAGTCATGAGACTTAACCACCATAAAATGTTGTACAACTCTGGTCCTCCCTGTCCTTTAGTTTTGGCATCTTTCTGCCCCCTTTCATGATGGTCCTTGAGACTTGGGATTGGTGGGGTGTGTCAGAGATGTATGTTCGATGTTCGTATTGTGGCTGAGCATTCCACCGTCATTATGACCAGTTGCAGGTCTGTCTTCCTGTAATTCTTTACTCTGATGGGAGAATTAAAATAGAGAATTCATGAAGAACTGTAATTTTTTAAAGTTTTTCTGTAAAGTTATACCTCCTTTGAAGCATGTCAATATCTCCCCACCCACCCACATAGTGTGAGTGTGTGTGTGTGTGTGTGTGTGTGTGTGTGTGTGTGTATCTGATTTAACTATCTCGTTTATTACTGAATCCCCTAAGAAGTGAAAATCCATCAAGAGTAAAAACTAAATTTTTATTATTTTAATGGAACACTTTTCAATATTTACAAGTAGAAAATTATACCCATTGAATCCTGTAAATAAGTTCAAGTGATTAAAAAAAAGTTAAAAATAAATCAATAAGTACAGATTGACCATGAAATACAGACAGTGACAAGAGTAGTGAAGCCATGCATGGTATGAGCAGTGGAGAGAGCTGTGAGTTGTCAGCCTTCAGAAGACAGCAGATTTAGTTGGCCAATTTCTAGGAATAAATTCAAAGAAAAAATTTAAAAAAAAAAGGCCAGAATGATGCTTCCCAACAAGATTGGTAATCTGAGTTCATTTCCCAGAACCCACAGATTAAAAGGAGCAAACTGACTTAGGTAAGTTGTCCTCTGACCTCCACGTGCACTATGACTTACAAGTGCACACACTGCTCCCCTTGACACACAAAATGGCTATAGAGAGTCTAGGGTTGGGTTCATACCATGCAACCTCAGTTCAGTCCCCCAGAATTCCTGTTTAAAAAATGCTGGCTATGTTGGCACACATAATGCTAGCACTGAGGAGCCAAAGATAGATAGAATCCCCAGGCTCACTGGTCAGCAAGCCTAACCTACTTGACGAGTTCCAGACCAATATTCTGCCTCACCAATAAGGTAGTGGGATGTGAGAAACAACATCCAAGTTTGTCCTCTGTTCTCTACACACACACACACACACACACACACACACACACATATACACACGTGCACACACACGCACATGTACATGCACATGCCCAAACGGACACACACACACACACACACACACACACACACACACAAACACACTCCTATCCATAAACAAATGTATATATAAACAGACATGCATGCATACATACATACATACATACATACATACATACATATACACATACATAGACATAAAAAATCATACAAACATTTCTTTTTCTTAACATTTAGAAAGCTCTTGATGTGGAATATACATCTATGAGAAATGTAGGTTGAATGGCATGAACATGCACACACAACAGTTGGTTCATTCATAACAGCATGAATTTAAATGTCTCCACATGGTATTCTCTGTATTTATTGCTGTATTTCTGCCTGTGACTCTGATGCCAAAATGCCACTTTGTGTTATTTATGTAGTGTGTTTGGGCTAAAAATCTGTGCACTGGGGAAAGAACTGTTAAGTGAAATACAGGATAATTTCCCAAGAGCCATGTAACAAACACCATTAGCACCAGAGTTATAACAGAAGGTAAGTGGCCCTGTGTAGAAATCCTTTTGGCCCCAGCCCAGGTAACTGGACATGCATTGTCACATAACCCGCACTTATGAACTGACCTGACTTATTTCTGCTTCAAGTGCTCATAAGTTTGCTGGTTCTTAAGAACTGCTTGATTAATTGGGTATTTGGCCAGGGAGAGAGTTTAGACAAAGAAGAGCTTTCTTTACAAACCGTAATTCTCAGAACTATAAATAAATAAATAAATAAATAAATAAATAAATAAATAAATAAATAAATAAATGGACTTCTTTAGGAGATTGTTCACTGTATACAACACTTATTTTATACAGACCATCTGACAGAACTACATGTATATCCTCCTAGGGACCAAAGGAGTTCAAGTTCATCAGTAGGATATCATATAAATGACATGAGGTGGCCAACCCAAAATATTTTACTTACTGACTAGATTAAGTAGTAATGTCTCAAAGCAGCTGATTGTCCAGTGATTTCAATTTAATGCCAAAAGGATAGTTAATGTGGCAAGCAATATCCTCACTTTCTAATAGATTCTTAGATAATAGGGAAAATGGGGCAATTTTATTTTACAGTACTTAGAACTGTGAACATAAGTAACATGCCCATTTGGCACAAAATAATGTGTTTATATTCCTGATTAAAATTCCCCATCTCTGCTGAGCAGTGGTGGTGCATGCCTTTAATCCCAGCACTTGGGAGACAGAGGCAGGTGGATTTCTGAGTTCAAGGCCAGCCTGGTCTACAGAGTGAGTTCCAGGACATCCAGGGCTATACAGAGAAACCCTGCCTTGAAAAACCAGAAAATAATAAAAAATAAAAATAAATAAAATGTCCCTATCTCCCATTGCCTGAGTACTTCAGGAAGATACAACCACAGTAGGATATAGGATTGCTCCCTTTGCCTCATTCCTAATCCTGTTCATTAAAGATGGAGAGACTTTCTAATTTGTATCCAGGGGCTTGAGATTCCCTTCCCCTCTTGATATATGGGTTTAGTTACACTCATTGTAACTTTTAACCCCAAGATAAACTAAAGTGCCAGGGCAAGCAGGCAGTTGCCTGCTGAGGAAGACAGGGTATCCTTTTTCCTGCTTGGCTGGGATTCCTAGGTTACCTCTAAGTCTAACTAATGTGCTTCACACTGAAAAGAACCATTAATGATTTACTTGTGGTTAACAATCTTTCCCTAACTTTTCTCAGGACATAGGAAGCATAAAAGACTCAAAGTGCTACTATATTAAGCCAAACCCACCCAATCTTCTCCATTGCATTCACAGTTCATTCAACCATGGCATAAACCAGGTCATTTCCATCTCTGAATTTTAACATCACAACAACAACAACAACAACAACAACAAAAATCGTTAAGAATCAGAATTAAGATCAGTTAAGATCTTCTTTTTTTTTTTATCATGAAAGGTTAATTTATTTGTGACTGAGGCACACAGAGGACTGCACATCTAAGCAAAGTATCATCTGTATAGGGATTTGGGTGTCTACAGGGTTTGCTTTTCTGCAACCAATCACTTACAGTAAGAATGTCCTGAAACATTAGTTAGCACTTAACACACTGAGGTATCTGCTTTAGGTTTAGTGCCTTAACTGATTACTTTTCTGTTGCTGTGATAAAAATAGTGTGAGAAAAGCAACTTGGGGAAGAAACCATCTATTCAATCTTACAGTTAAGATCTTCTGATCTCAGTTAAATTCTAGATGGATATGGAAGTCTTCCTGTGGAAGACTTCCTGTTGAAGGTGGAGACAGGGGATCCCTCGGGGAAGCTTCTAGTCAGTCTAGGGAAATCGTCATGCTCTGAGTTCACTGGATTAGGGGGAAGCAAGTGAGATAGAAATCTGGATCCACACATATACACATTAAATTGATTACATGCATGCACACATAAATGCACACATGCATGCATATCACACACATACATACGCAAAATAATAATTTTAGAATACTGAGACTAGGAGTTTATAGCTGTGCTCACTGGTGACCTGTCTATGAACTTGTCTTGACATAGACTACTGATCATTGATTACATATCATTCTATAATGAAATTCCACTGAGTTACCAAGTTACTAAGTGAAACATAGGCTCCTCTGTAATACTGTGTCATTGTGTAGATAAAAGCTAAATTCAAAAGCCTGTTGAAATAAAAATCCCGGTTCCATCTGTCTCTTAGAAAAGAAAAACTCATAATTGCTTGTAATCATGTTCATTTACTATTTTCTGAAGTGTTTAACAGCTGGTAGGGGGTGGTACAGAGAAGGGCAGGAGGAGACATTGTTAGTTAAAAAAAGTCACTCTCCTGTCTTGTTTTAAAATGTTATCAGTACTTAAAATGTCAAAACTATGTCTCACATTTGAATGTCTAAGCTGTAACAGGTTTAACTACATAAAGCCCCTATGATTATCCCCAGAGAACCTAGAATGAACAAAGGAAGTCAGACTGCCTTCTCCTGAATGACTTCGCTTGACAAGGGTAAAATCACTGGCTGGGAACAGTCACCTATTATAGAACAATAGATGACAAGTTTTTACATCTTAACATCAAATTGAGCTTTTTGAGCATAAAAGTCAAAGTAGCAAGCCATAACACATCTGTTTCTAGAGACATGGGGCAATGAATATATGTATGCTATAGCATTGGTATAACTTTAAGAAGGCTCTCAGTTGGTATGTCTACAGGTGCACACAGGGCATAATTCAACTTTATTAAGATGTATCTGACCATAAGTACCACTATTTCTCAGGCAAAAGTTTGAAGGCAAAAGTCAGATCACTTGAGATACCCTTACCCAGGTGGTGCTGGGGCAACACCTTATCGATTCCTCAGCTGGTTTTGATACAAAGGAGGTCTGGTTCCCTAGCTTTCCACTTCCATGTTGTACTCAAAAATGAGGCAAACCTCTATCCAGGAAGCTCTCGACAGCCATACTTGGAGGGAGTGTTTTCTTATAAGTTTGAAAGAGCAATCCAAAATTTGTTAGTGGTAGGCTTGTTAAGCAAAATACTTGCTGTAGAAATATCAGGAACTCAATTGATTCCCTCTAGGGGCCATGTTTTACAAATTATGCAAATTTGTAATGCTGCAACTTGGGAAGCAGAGACAGGAAGGTATGTAGGGTTCTCTGTTCAGCCAAAATTGACAAATCAGTGAGTCTCACACATGGAAGGAGATAATCTATCTCGAACTTTTCATGTGAAGACTGACTGACAAAGACAATCTCTGGCCTCCAGACACCCATAAGAAAGTATACATGAGCACCTGTACAACACAAAAAAACACACAAAAACACACACAAACACAGACACAAACACACACATACACACACACACACACAATTTGTCAGAAATGACTGAATATACCACCAAGGATGAAAATTAGACTGATTCTATTCTAAAAGGGCTAGTCTTCTATACTAAAGGTTGAATCCACCATGATGGTAGAGGATGTTGAATGACTACCACTAACGTCCCTGGCTAGACTAAGAATTCTTCCTCTGCAGAGAACAGTGAACATCTGCTGCCTAGTTCCTAAACCCTAGTGTTTATCTAGACTGAATGTTTCAACAGCATCTAGAATAGAGTTTCAATACTTAATTTCCTGTGTCACAGTACTCAACTGCAACCCACACCACTGTCCATAGAGTTAGCAACTTCTTCCTCTGCTCAAATTTCACCTCAGCAAAAGTCACTGGAAGATGCCCTTTGCCTCTGGTGCACTGTAAAATGCTCACCTATGGTTCCTCAGGCCCATTCACCAGTCATCAATCTGGAAGTTATGAGATCACAGCCCAGTAAACACTACATATATTTTCATGTTCTCTATTCCCTTGCAGCCTCCCACAGATTTTTGGTCAACGAGCCTAACTCTATCCATTCTGCTGTCTTAGGTACTCCTGATCTACTCATTCCAATCTTGGTTCCTATGCAGAACTCATTTTTTACTCTGTATAGTTGAACCCAGGTTTCCTCTAATGCAGTGACCCCTTCACAGGTAGTCCTGAATAAAGGCCTCTCTCTCTCTTTCTCTCTCTCTCTCTGTCTCTCTCTCTCTGTCTGTGTATGAGTGTGTGTGTGTGTGTGTGTGTGTGTGTGTGTGTGTGTGTGTGTGCCTGTAAGGGTTTGTGTATGAAGATATACATGTTTGCATGTGGAGGCTAGAAAAATACTCTGGTGTCCTTCTACATGTGGCAACTAATTTTTAAAAAATTATTATTAAAAATAAATTTGAATACAATATTTTCTGAGGATGGTTTTCTTTCCTTCATCTCCACTCAGATTCTACAACCTCTTTTCTCTTCTAATTCCTTACCTTCTTACTCTCTTCTCTCTCTCTCTCTCTCTCTCTCTCTCTCTCTGAATAAAACAGACAAAAAATTAAAAATGAAAAAATTAAGCTAGCAAACAAAACCAGATAAAGAAACAAAGAAAGAACACACACACTCATACAGACACACACACACACACACACACACACACACACACACACAGAGAGAGAGAGAGAGAGAGAGAGAGAGAGAGGCAGAGGGAGAGGAGAAAAAACATAGAAACACAAAATCAGTATAACATAGAAATCAAACATCAGTAAGATTTCTTTTTAAAGTAATGAGACAAAAAAAGATCTTTAGAACTTCCTTTGAGTTCATTTTCTTTTGACCATCTACTGCTGAACATAGGACCTGCCCTTAAGCATGGTTTGTTTACCCAAAAAGACTCGTTAGGAAAAATTGATTTTGATTTTTTTCATTTGCAGTTAGCTTCTTGCTTATGGGTGGGGAATCTTGTCTAATACCCAACACAATGCTGGAATCTTTTCTGGTTTGGACCTATATTGGTTTTATGCAAGCTGCCACAGTCTGTATGAGTTCACACGTGTGTTGGTAATTTTGTATCTGAAAGTCACAGATTCCAGACCCTCTGGCTTTTATAACCTTTCCATTTCCTATTTCACATTGTTCCCTGAGACCTAATATGAGAGGTTTCATAAAGACATCCTATTTAGGTCATCACATTTAGTTTTTCTCTGCATACTGACCAGTTATTGTTCTCCAAATCAGTTCACATCTACTGTAGGAAGTAGCTTCTCTGATGGTGGCTGAGGGAGACTCTTCTACAGAATATCATTAGGAATCATTTTATTGTCATGTTCTTTAGCAGAAGAATAATGTTCGGTTTTATTTTGGATCAATGGCCTGTCTATTCTAAGGTACTTGGATACCTGAAAAGTGTTAGGCCTGGGTTTCATCTCATGGAGTGGGCCTTAAACCCAATCAGGCAGTGGTTGGATGCTCCCACATTTGTATCATTATTGTACTGCCATATCATTCAGGCAGGTCATCATGTTAGATAAAAGGTTTGTATCTGTGTTGGTGAGCAATCACCCTCTTTTGAGACAGAATCTCTCATTGACCCTGGAACTAAACAAGTAGACAAAGGACAAAGGTGGATATTTAGCCAGCCCGAGAGACACACCCTCCTTCTGCCTCCCCATTAGCAGGATGACAAGAGGACGTCACCACACCCAACTTTATTACTTGAATTCTGGGGAATTAACTCATGTCTGCATGTTTTCAAGGCAAGTGTTCTACAAATAGCTCTTTCCTTAGCCCTATTTGTATTTTAACAAATAAATGATGTTTTCCTTATGATCTTCCATCTCCTCTCTTTGACACAACGAGAAGGGGACAAATCCTAATTGTTTCATGAGGCAATTGCCTTATGAATTTTCAGATTAGCCAAGAGTGGCTTTTTCTCTATTGCTGTGACTTTTTCTTGCTGTAATAATGAAGTATCCCATCTAGCTCTAGCCTGTCCACTTGCTTAGAAGTATTTGTCAGCTTAAGAGATGCAAAATAGGGCTGGTATGATGGCTTAGTGGTTAACAGCAGTGATTGTTCTTCTAGAGGAGCAGGGTTGATTTGCAGTTCATAACCATTTATTTACTCCAAATTCACTGGATACAGACCACATTACTGACCTTCACATGTAATGCATTTACATGAAATGCATACATACATACATACATACATACATACATACATACTACCCATACCTGTATACTATTTTCTAAAAGAAATGTATGTTGCCTTACAGAGAACAGGTACATCTTCCAGAGCAACTTCTCTTTGTCTAAGCACCTTGATCCTTCCAGACCACGTGAATTTCTTCTTATCCAGGAAACTTTTTGACACACTGCAGGATGGATTTTTTGACACACTGAAAAATGGATTCTAGATCAGCCTGTTCTATATAGTGAGTTCCAGTACATTTATGGTATATAGAGTAACTCTGTATAAAAATAAATATACTTGTTTATAGATAGATTAATCAAAACACACACACATACATACATACATACATACATACATACATAAATGGACTTGGGACATATATGGAAGTAATGTAATAATAAAATACATATCACATCTTCTTTTTCTTAAGTTCTGTCACATATGTAGCACTTTGGCTCCCAAATATTCTGAATTTAACTTCCCAGCTGATTTTGTATCTTCCTTCCCTGAGAACTGAGGGCCAAGTTAACAGAAGAAATTCCAAAGTACAGCATATTTTATTGTTTTATTACTTTTACTATCATAATTATCATCATTATTGTGAATATGTATGTATACATGCATGTGAGTTTAGGTGCCTTCAGAGGCCAAAAATGGCATCAAATCATCTGATCAGATAGGATTGGATATACAGGGAGCTATGAATCAATAAAATCCAGGACCTCTGCAGAAGCAGTATTCTTTACCCCTGATCCATCTATCTATTCTCAAGAGGTCAATGCTAGTTTTTATTTATTTATTTATTTATTTATTTATTTATTTATTTATTTATTTAAAATTTAGGAAAATTGGTAAATTTATCCCTGGCTGTCAAGTACATACAGCATCTATTGAGTTAATTCTATCTAGGCAGATGATCTTTTACCCTGTAATTCCCCATTAAGACACCAACCTTTCCGACTTCTTGCATGTGTACACAAAAGTCATGTTTCCAATCTCCATTTCAGTTCCATGTGTAACAGCAAGAATATGGCAAGACCAAATTCAACCTGCAGAAAAATCACACAATTCTTTCATGCTATGCTGAAGGTGAAGAAAAGGGTGCCAGTTTAGACACACTGATAGAAAGATCTTAGAGAAAAATGGGTTAAAACAAGAGTTAGGAAATATTTATTGAGATCAGGTGAAGCCTGGTCTTAGGCAAATATCTGGAGTCACAGCTACGGGGAAGGCTGAAGCAAAAAAAGTGGCTGGAGTCTAGAAAGTCAAGTCTAGCCTAGGTAATAGAATAAAAACCCATCTCTTTAAAATAAAGAATGATTAAATAGTAAGCATTTCCCCCTCTGTTAGCCATGTAATATCTCGAAGTTATTAATCAGCTTTGCCATTATAGCATAATCAGAGTCATAGGCAATATATGCAAGGGAAGGCATGATTGTGTTACAGTAAAGTTTTATTTAAAAACAAACAGGCTTTGAAGTAAAAATATGGCAGTGTTTTCCTTTTTTTTTTAATTAAGGAAGATGTCCTTCTTGTAATAAATATAAATATTCATATGTGCATTTCAAAGGTCATGAAAGACTACAAAAAAAACTAAATAATTTTACCACTTTCAAATAGCTTATAAACATTTGACAGCTGTTTTTCTTTTTCAGCCATCGCTTAGATAGCAACTTTAACACATTCTTCTTCTAAGAATTAGCATTAAGTAAGAATTTCCCACCACTTCAAAAATGAACAATTTGAAGACAAATCCCACAGTATCACAAAGGCTGAGCCAGCCTAAAGACCAAGTATGGTGACATCCCTGCCAAATCACTAGCATGATAACTGGTTTGTTCCAAGACCACAAGCAAGAACTACTTTTTAAGCACAATTATTTTTAACATAGTAATTAAAGACCAAATTTCTCCAAGATGACTCGTCTTTAAAGCATTTTTTTCAGTAGTTTCTGAAAATATAAAGCATGTAAGAGGCTTCTCTTAGAGGAATCTGCCTAGATGGGCATGGGTGACTTCAAAAGAACCAAGGGGAAAAAAGGGAATTCTTGCCATGCAGGGAATCCCGGATTAATGGCAGTTTCCAGGGGGACAAGAAGTGGCTGGAAAACATAGCAAGCCTCAGCAGGCTTCCTTGAGAGCTAAAGCTGGCTCTCTGCCTGAAGGAAACACAGCCTTCTTACTCAGATGAACTACCCCCAAAAAGAAAGAAAAACTAGCTCTCTTCATTACTTTGCTGTTTGTGGCAGTACTAGAGTGTGAATGGTTTGAAGAGTATTAAAGAAAATAAATTTTCTTATTTTCTTTAAAAAAAAAAAAGATGCAGATCACACCCTTTTGTAGTCAGTGGCTTTGCTGAACCTTCCTTCTTGAGTTTGTGAAGGAGACTGACTTAAAACACAGAAAGCTCAAAAATGCATATTTCTCAGTATTTTTGTACCAAGGTTGTTCTTGATTCTCAAAGTCCCTCTCGGACTATGGGGACAGCTCATTTAGTATAGTACAGATTCATAAATAATCTTTGCTCTCCAAAATGCACATTTTAAAAATCTAGGTATGTAGGGTTATGGGTCCCTGCTTCTGCTCTGTAGCAGAATGTGGGAATTGACTATACTTACCCTGAGCTGTTGCTGGGTTGGTGTTGGGTTGGCCCCAGGACAGGGCACTGGGGATGAGAAAGCACAGTTTGAGTTAGGGAACATCTGGAGCTGGTTTGGGGGTACCTGAGCCTGTGATGAGGCCAGAGCTGTCTTGTTCTCAAGCTCTTTGACATCTAGGGGAAGCTCTGTCTGATCCCAAGGTGATTGTCCTTGGCTTGATGGGCAGGGGGCTTGAACTTGTCTTTGTGGTGGTCAAGGCTGTGAGTGCAGAGAGGCCTTCTATGGGAGATTGGACAGCAGATCTGTAGGAAAGGCCATCTCTGTGCCTCCCCATGGTAGATCCCCATGAAAAGAGCTCATGATTTCAAGGCATTTATTGTGATGGTGGAAAGTGGATGTGTAAAACCATATCCTACTTCTCAGGGTGAGCCTAAGCTTAAATACCTTTTGTAGGGAAGAATGTTTGAGAAGGAAAGCTTATTGGCTAAGGCCTCCAGGCCTCTAGATACTGCATTAAAATGGAGATATATCTTGAGCATTGTGAACACTGGTCATGTCCTTTGCACGTGGAGGGGCTTAGGGCATTGGCCTTATGTGACTGATTGCCACAAATCTATGGGAAACTGTGGCTAGTAACAGGGGCCTGGTACCCAGTAACAGACAAAGCACCTACCATCACTTCAGAGTCTCCTAGCTCTTGAGCCTTAGCTCAAGCAGGAACCTAGATACCTTTCACTGTCACACATAGGTACATATCTTTAAGCCTAGCATTGTGGAGTCAAAAATAGACATTCCAGGACTCACTGTCCAATCAACATAGACTTCTAGTTAGGTCCCTGGTAGTGAAAGGTCCTATCTTAATAAAAGTGGGCAGGGTAGACCAAAACCTGGTGAAAATCACACATGGATGCCATCTGCTACCACATGCATGTACACACATGTGTACACATGCACTAGTTACAAAGTGCAACTTGGCAATTTCTTCCTCTATGGGTTTCATGTCTGCTCCTTTGGAAATCTCCACTACTTGGTTCTTCCTCCATTTTCAAACTTGTCTCTTCTGTGTTGCTCAAAGGAAGAATTCCCTTCCCCATTCCTGCCTCACATTTGCCCACAGTGATTATTCAAGGAAAACCCATACTGTGGAAGACAGTCTATCAGCCATTATTTTTACTAACTAGGACTATACCCCCAAATAACCCATCAAACCTCCTTGTTTAAGCACAGCATTGCCTGACCAGGAACTGAAAAAAAAAATGCCTACTCAACTCCATTTTCCCTTACTAATATCCAGAGGAATAATCAGAAACAAGAAGGATGCAGCACTCTTTCCTTGCTTTTGCTTCAAGGAGAATGTGATGTGTTTAGGTAACTATATGAGCTTGCCTCCAACAAGGAGTTATATCCATCACTCAAGTCTTCTTAATGAATGCTCCTGGGGTATTTGTGAGGCAAGCTGCTTCTTTAGGTTTCTGAATGATGTTTTACTTTAGTGTCATTTCTTTGAGAAATCCCTTTCATTCATTTAGCCCTTGCTGTCTTTAAATCTTTCTATAGAGGATGTACTCAGTTCCACTTGAATTGAGTTTGATCAAAATGGGACATATTGGGGCTAGTGTGTAGCTCAGTTTAGCGAGTGCTTGCCTGAGTGCATGAAGCCCCAGTGTTGATCTCCAGACTTCACAAACAAGGTCCAGTGATACACAGCTATGATCTGAGTATTTGGAAGGTGGAGGTAGAAGGATCAGTAATTCAAGTTAGTCCACAGGTATGTAGCCATTTTAAGACAAGACTGGGATGCATAATATCCTGTCTCAACAAACATCTCTTTTAAATAGAACTTATGAGCTGAGATGGAATTCCTGCCAGTTGCTCTTTAATTAAAGACTAATGTGTTGCTGCTGCTCAGCCTGGTTGGTTGTGAGACATAGCCAAGGACCATATAAAGTCACATGGCGGCATATGCCCTTGTCATTGTGCCAAGACCTGGGATTAAGCATATGACTGACTCTAGCAGCTGACTAGAAGAGCATCTGCTCTTTTTATCTGATCTTTCCTGTCTTTGCAGGAAAACTCCAGCAAATCCCCAACCCTTAATGTTACTTAGTTCTTCCAATTAAAATATCTTCATGGGTAAAGATTGTCTTATTTCCCTAAATTAACTTGAGCCCATGTCTCCTCTACTAATGTAGAGATCTATGTGTAACATTTAAGGTCTCTCACTGCCAGCAGCACATATTCCTATTGCCCATACCTGTAGACGACTAGATATGCCACCACTAAGACTGGCATTTGCTCCTGCAGAAAGCAGCAAAGATATTTTTGGTGTGGGTATGTGCCTGGTCAGGCAGAAAATGTTCATGTATTTAGAGATCAGAGGTTGACATCCAGCTTTTACTTCTATCAGGAGCCACCTTATTTTAGATTCAGAGTCTCCCACTGAACCTGATGCTCTTGAACTGAGCTGGCCAGAGAGCATTGGGTTACTCCTATCTTTACCTCCCCAAAGCTGAGATGATAGATGTGAGCCATCTTGCCAGTTTTTACATGAGTGTTGCAGAGGAAACTCAGGTCTTCATGATTGTGCACTTTAATGATGAAGGCCTAATGACGCTTTCTGAACCTAGATCTGAACTGTGCGCTTACTCTATTTGTAATTTCTTAGCTCGGGGAGCCAACATACTGCATTCAATGTGAAATCACAAGCTTAGTCTGCTTACCTGTGAAACAGGACAATGACACCTTAGGAGATGAGCTCAGTTACAGAGCACAGCAAGCAGTGTTTCCAAGCTGTGCTCTGAAAGCACCAACTCATTCCTTTGTGCCTAAATCCTACACAGAAACTCCATGCTTTTTTTATTTACTTCATTTTTATTATTTTTGAGAATTCTATACAGTGTATTTTGAATATGTTTACTCCCTCTACACCTCCCAGATCTACTCCCTTGCCACCCCTTTCCCACCCCACTCCTTATCCAATTTTGTGCCTTTTCCCTTTTTCAACTCATCATGTTCATTTGTTCTGCCCATGTACTCCTGTCTGTGTGAGCCTTCCGTGGAGCCATTCTAACTTTACATGTTTGCAATGAGGAGGTGGCTGATCAGGGTTCTGTGTCATCCTGGAGGTCCAGTAACTCAATGTAAGTTAATTGGATGCTGGAATTCATGAAGCTGCCTGCAGGTAAGCTGCAATGGACCTTGATCTGCCTCTTCCTTACAGGTATCACTGAAGAAATGTTATAACATCATCTTAGCCTACTTGCAGGTTTCTCTCAGCAACTGCACATAGGGGCCAGAGGTCATAGTGCTGCCTCCTGCACAACAGACAGTTCAATACCCTCCTCAATATTAGCTGCAATTGTCCTGTTTCTGAAACCCTAATAATTCTATCAAGGGGTCTGGATGGTGTCTTCTGTTTTGTATAATTTGCTTTCTATCACCATGACTTTATAATTATGACCAAACAATATAAGGAAGCAGGTGTTATAAGGGCTTTGATTTCAAAAGCTCCTCTTCACAGTCTCCTGGCTCCTTGCTGACACCTTATGGCATGGGAAATGCTACCTAGGAAAAGTGTTTACCTTATGGCAGGTAAGAACAGGAAGAGAGAGACAGAGACAGATATGCAGAGACAGAGAGACAGAGACAAAGATAACTAGAGAAACATAAAGACAGACAAAAACAGAGACCTTGGTCCCTCCACAACCCCAATGGCTATGACCTCCAGCCAGGACATATTAGAAGTTCCCATAATACCACAAATACTTGTAAAAATTGTGAAGCTACAAGTGGAGTGTCCAACTGATCTAAGATCAGAGATCTGAGGGTACAGTCACTTAACAAAGCCTTCCTTCTTAATATCACTGGAGATCAAGCCTTCAACATGAAAGCTTTTGGGGGATATATCAAATGGAATACACACAAAGCAAAGGTCACTTGCATCCAGCAGAACACCCTTAGACCCCAAAGACAGCAAGAATGAACAACCTATCTGAGCTCCCCAGCCTCCTTAACAACAACAAAACAACACAGAAACAAAACAAAAGAAACAAACAAACAAGACAAAAAAAGGGGGTGGGGGTCTCAAATATCACAGGCTGGCCTTGGACTTTCTGTGTCAATAAATATAAAGTTGAATACCTGATCTTTTGCAATCACATGCTGAGTGCTAAGATTAAAGTAGTACGCCACCATGTCTGCTTTATGTGGTGCGAGGGATGGAATCCTGGTTTTTGTGCTTGTTGGGCCAGAATTCTACAAACTGAGCCACATCACTCAGACTACTTCTCTTTACCTCAAAACAGGAACTCTACTCTTTTTCAGAGACTTATAACGCCTTCTGTGGTCTCACTTCAGTCTCCATTTGTGCCCAAGTTGCTCCCAGCATAGAAAAAATGGCCAAGTACAGCATCCTCTCTCTCTTCAACACTTCTTAGCTCCCTAGACTCTCAGGAACTGGGTCCCTATCTTCAGCACAGTCCTTACTGAGCCCATTGTGGTGCCTCCCATAGTCCCCTGAGATCACCCTCATATGAGGCATCTCAGCATCAATGCAAGTGTTTCCTTGGCTCTTCCTCATTGCAATAATTAAGAAACATACTGGAATTTCAGAAAGAACAGTCCTTTTTCCTCACTAAACATGTCCTGACACTTCCTATCTTGCCCAACACCCACACAATCAGGAAACTCATTGTACAGCAGGAGGAATAAACATCAAACATGCCACTGTCCCTGGAAAATGAAAGCCATTGTTCTCCAGGATAACAAGCTTGTGTTACCCAAGAGCAGCTTCTTTTCTTCAAATTACATGAAATTAGCCTGAGATCGGGAAGGTAAACAGCTGGCAACAAGGTTAGGGCAGAAGGCTCTATAAGAAGGGGAACAGCAGGGCCAAGAAGTGGGAGTGGGTGGGTAGGGGAGCAGGGAGTGGGGAGAGTAGAGGGAACTTTCGTGATAGCATTTGAAATATAAATTAAGAAAATATCTAATAAAAATTTTGAAAAAAGAGAAAAAAAAAAGAAAAAAAAAGTGCTTATCGTACAGACATAAGGACCTAAGCTTAAATCCTTAGCTCCCAGGTGAAGAAAGGGGAGGGAAAGAAGCAAAGAAGGAAGAAGCAATATACATCTAAAATTTCAGTATTCAAAAGAGAGAGGCAATTCAGTCCTAGTGCACATTGACCGGTCTGGTCAAATTGAGAAGCAACTAAAAAGATAATATCACCTTCTGTCCCTATACATGTACATAAATTAACACATATCAGAGTGTATCATTCCATTTGCTTTTTGGGATGAAAATCACATTCTGAAATACTCATCTTCCTTTTAGCAGCACAGCCATTACAACATTTCCATAAAATTGACTTTAGATTCTTATTTCTTTGGTGTTTATTTGATTTGAATTTCTATACAGAACCAAAATTAATTTTTTATGAAGGTTGTAGAGAATGTATAAATTTTGTTGGCAAGAAAGAAAGAAAACAAAAGAATCCAATACATATCATACTCAAAATTTCCTGTCAAAACAATCAAATGAACAAAGAATTATTTTTTTTGGGGGGGGGGTCACTGTTTTCCATATTTTCTTCTCTGATTTTAAAGAAATGTGCTCCTTAAATCTGGATCTGAAGTCCCCCCTCCTGTGGAGCAGTGGGCTGGGAGAGATATTCTGTTTCCCAGTTGAGCTAAGGCTAGAAACACCAGTGATCTGAAGGATGGTAGGCATTTTGCCTGTCCCAGCACCTGGCTCCTCTCCTATAACTACAGCCTCCCACAGCCCATCTCTGAAAGATTTGTGTCCACCATCAGTCACATAGGAGCAGCACCTCAAGCCCTCCCGCTGTGTAATTAATGTATCCACAAGTTCTTTTTTTTTTCTTTTCTGTTTTCCAGGATTCCTTTTATTAATTTTTATGTTTTGAAAATCAGCTTACAAAGTAGCGAATTTCATCATTGAATTCTCCTATGTGCTTTGCATTGCTGCTGACATCTTTCTTCATCCCTCTTGCTGGTTACCTCCTCACTGTAGTTCAGTGCCTTTTGGTTTCTTTTTCTTTTTCTTTTTTCTTTTTTTTTTTTTTTTTTTTTTTTTTTTTTTTTTTTTTTTTTTTTTTTTTTTTGAGACAGAGTTATTTCTCTGTATTGCCCTGGCTGTCCTGGGAACTCACTTCGTAGACCAGGCTGGCCTCAAACCCAGAAATCTGCCTGCCTCTGCCTCCCGAGTGCTGGGATTAAAGGCGTGCACCAACTTCGCCCTGTGCCTTTTGGTTTCTTTTTTATTTTTTTCAATTTTTATTAGATAATTTCTTTATTAACATTTCAAATGTTATCCAGAAAGTTCCCTATACCCTCTCCCATCCCCGCCTTGCTCCCCTACCCACCCACTCCCACATCTTGGCCCTGGCGTTCCCCTGTACTGGGGCATATAAAGTCTGCATGACCAAGGGGCCTCTCTTCCTAATGATGGCCAACTAGGCCATCTTCTCCTACATATGCAGCTAGAGACATGAGCTCTGGGGGTACTAGTTAGTTCATGGTTATTCTTCCACCTATAGGGTTGAAGACCCCTTCAGCTCCTTGGGTACTTTCTCTAGCTCCTTCCTTGGGAGTCCTGTGTTCCATCTAATAGCTGACTGTGAGCATCCACTTCCATGTTTGCCAGGCACTGGTATAGTCTCCCACATGACAGCTATATCAGGGCCCTTTCAGCACTATCTTGATGGCATATGCAATCATGTCTATGTTTGGTGGCTGCTTATGGGATGGATCGCCGGCAGCCACAGTCACTGGTTGGTCCATCCTTTTGATTCAGCTCCACACATGATCACTGTAACTCCTTCAATGTGAGCTTTGTTCTTAATTCTAGGAAGGGGCACCTCATGGTACCTCCTCCAAAATTAACCATATACTTGGTCACAAAACAGGCCTCAACAGATACAAAAGTATTGAAATTATCCCATGAATCCTATCAAATCACCACGGACTAAGGCTGATTTTCAGTAACAGCATAAATATTAGAAAGCCAACATTCACTTCAAAACTGAAAAACACTCTACTCAATGATACTTTGGCCAAGGAAGAAATAAAGAAAGTAATTAAAGACTTTTTAGAGTTTAAGGAAAATGAAGCCACAACATGCCCAAACTTATGGGACACAATGAATGCAGTCATAAGAAGAAATCTCATAGCCCTGAATGCCTCAAATAAGAAACTAGAGAGAGCATACACTAGCAGTCTGACAGCACACCTAGAAGCTGTAGAATAAAAGGAATCAAATTCACCCAAGAGGAGTAAACTGCAGGAAATAATCAAACTCAGAGCTGAAATTAACCAAGTGGAAACCAAAAGAACTATTCAAAAAATCAACCAAATCAGGAGCTGGTTCTTTGCGAAAATCAACAAGATAGATAAGCGCTTAGCCAGACTAACTAGAGGGCAGTGGGACAGTATCCGAATTAACAAAATCAGAAATGAAAAAGGAGACATAACAACAGATCCTGAGGAAATCCAGAACATCATCAGATCCTACTATAAAAGCATATACTCCATAAAACTGGAAACCTGGATGAAATGGACAACTTCCTAGACAGATACGAGGTACCAAAGTTAAATCAGGATCAGATTAACAATCATAACAGTCCCATTTCCCTTAAAGAAATGAAAGCAGTCATTAACAGTCTCCCAATCAGAAAAAGCCCAGGACCAGATGGGTTTAGTTCAGAGTTCTATCAGACCTTCAAAGAAGACTTAATTCCAACTCTCCTCAAAACATTCCACAAAATAGAAACAGAAGGTACTCTACCCTATTCATTCTATGAAGCCACAATTACTCTGATACCTAAACCACACAAAGATCCAACAAAGGAAGAGAACTTCAGACCAATTTCCCTTATGAATATTGATGTATAAATACTCAATAAAATCCTAGCAAACGAAATCCAATGGCGCATCAAAGCCATCATCCATCATGACCAAGTAGGCTTCATCCCAGGGATGCAGGGATGGTTTAATATACAGAAAACTGTCAAAGTAATCCACTATATAAACAAACTCAAAGACAAAAATTACATGATCATCTCATTAGATGCTGAGAAAGCATTTGACAAAATCCAACACGTCTTCATGATTAAAGTTATGGAAAGATCAGGAATTCAGGGCCCATACCTAAACATAATAAAAGCAATATACAGCAAACCAGTAGCCAACATCAAAGTAAATGAAGAAAAGCTAGAAGTAATTCCACTAAAATCAGGTAATAGACAAGGCTGCCCACTTTCTCCCTACCTATTCAATATAGTAATTGAAGTCCTAGCAAGAGCAATTCTACAAAGGAGATCAAGGTGATAAAAATTGGAAAGAAAGAAGTTAAAATATCACTATTTGCAGATGATGATAGTATATATAAGTGACCCTAAAGATTCCACCAGAGAATTCCTAAAACTTTTAAACAGCTTCTGCACTGTAGCTGGTTATAAAATTAACTCAAACAAGTCAGTAGCATTTCTCTACAGAAAAAATAAACAGGACAAGAAAGAAATTAGGGAAACAACACCCTTCACAATAGTCACAAATAATATAAAATACATTGGTGTGACCTTAATTAAGGAAGTGAAATATCTGTATAACAAGAACTTCAAGTCTCTGAAGAAAGAAATTGAAGAAGATCTAAGAAGATGGAAAGATCTCCCATGCTCATTGATTGGCAGGATTAATATAATAAAAATGGCTATCCTGCGGAAAGCAATCTACACATTCAATGCAATCCCCATCAAAATCCAAACTCAATTCTTCACTGAGATAGAAAGGGTAATGTACAAATTCATCTGGAATAACAAAAAACCTAGGATAGCAAAAACTATCCTCAACAATAAAAGAACCTCTGGTGGAATCACCATGCCTGACCTTAAGCTGTAGTACAGAGCAATTGTTATAAAAACCAAATGGTACTGGTACAGCGATAGACAGGTAGACCAATGGAATAGAATTGAAGACCCAGAAATTAAACCACACACATTTGGTGAACTGATCTTTGACAAGGGAGCTAAAACCATCCAGTGGAAAAAAGACAGCCATTTCAACAAATGGTGGTGGCACAACTGGCAGTTATCATGTAGCAGAATGGGAATTGACCCATTCTTATCTCCTTGTAAAAAGCTCAAGTCTAAGTGGATCAAAGAACTCCACATAAAACCGGAGACACTGAAATTTATAGAGTAGAAAGTGGGGAAAACCCTCAAAGATATAGGCACAGGAGTAAAGTTCCTAAACCGAACAGCAATGGCCTGTGCTCTAAGATCACAAATTGACAAATGTGACCTTATAGAATTGTACAGCTTCTGTAGGGCAAAAGATTCTGTCAATAAAACAAAAAGGCAACTAAGGGATTGGGAAAGAATTTTTACCAATCTTAAATCTGATATGGGGCTAATATCCAATATATATGAAGAGCTGAAGATGCTGAACTCCAGAAATTCAAATAACCCCATTTAAAACGGGGTACAGAAGTACACAAAGAATTCTCAACTGAGGAATACCGAAGGACTGAAAAGCACTTGAAAAAATGTTCAACATCCTTAATCATCAGGGAAATGCAAATCAAAACAACATTGAGGTTCCACCTCACACCTTTCAAAATAGCTAGGATCAAAATTTCAGGTGACAGCAGATGCTGGCAAGGATGTGGAAAAGAGGAACACTCCTCCATTGCTGGTGGGATTGCAAGCTGGTAAAACCACTCACAAAATCGGTCTGGCGGTTCCTCAGAAAACTGGACATAGTACTACCAATTGATCCAGCAATACCTTTCCTGAGCATATACCCAGAAGATGTTCCAACTGGTAATAAGGACACGTGTTCCACTATGTTCATAGCAGCCTTATTTATAATAGCCAGAAGCTGGAAAGAACTCAGATGTCCCTCAACACAGGAATGGATACAAAAAATGTGGTACATTTATGCAATGAAATACTATTCAGCTATTAAAAACAATGAATTTATGAAATTCTTGGGCAAATGCATGTATCTGGAGGGTATCATCCTAAGTGAGGTAATCGAGTCACAGAAGAAGTCACTTGATATGCACTTACTGATAATTGGATATGAACCCAAAAACCTAGAATACCCAAGATACAACTTCCAAAACACAAGAAAATCAAGAAGGAAGACCAATGTGTGAATACTTCAGTTCTTCATAGAATAGGGGATAAAATATCCATGGAATGAGTTGCAGAGACAAAGTTTGGAACTAAGACAAAATGATGGATCATCCAGCGACTGCCCCACTTGGGGTTCCATCTCATAATCAGCCACCAAATGCAGACACTACTGCATATGCTAGCAAGATTTTGCTGAAAGGACCCTGATATAGCTGTCTCCTGTGAGGCTTTTTCAGTGCCCAGCAAATACAGAAGTGGATGCTCACCGTCATCTATGGGGTGGAACAATGTAGGAGTTAGAGAAAGTACCCAAGAATTGACGGGGTCTACAGTCCTATAGATGGAACAACAATATGAACTACTCAGAACCCCCAGAGCTCCTGTCTAGTTGGCCATTATTGGGAAGACAGGCCCCTTGGTCTAGCATACATTTTATGCCCCAGTATAGGGGAATGCCAGGACCAAGAAGTGGGAATGGGTGGTTAGGGGAGCAGGGCGGTGGGAGGGTATATGGGACATATAGGATAGCACTTGAAATGTAAATGAAGAAAATATCTAATAATAAAAAGGGGAGAAGGAAACAAACAAACAGATGGCCTAGTTGGCCATCATTGGGAAGAGAGGCCCCTTGATCATGCAAACTTTATATGCCCCAGTACAGGGGAGCGCCAGGGCCAATAGGGGGGAGTGGGTGGGGTGGGTAGGGGAGCAGGATGGGAGATAGGGGAGGGTATAGGGGATTTTCGGGGGAACATGTAAAATGTAAATGAAGAAAATATCTAATAAAAATGAAAAAAAAACACATGTAGAGAGAAGAAAAAGAAAAAAAATCCATAAAAATCAAGTAAATTGAATTCATAATGTAAAAATCCACGGATCAATAAATCTTGAAAAGAAAAAAAATGTAATATGAGACCTCATATTTTTAAGGTGAGTTTTTTTAATAGCCATATCTTCTTTCCTATCTGTACTTTAAAAAATGGTAATACGTTTTTTCCTTATTATGATCTTCTATCATCTCCTTTACATTTTGTCCAACTACATACAATGAGAAAGATACAATTCTGAGTGTTTCATGGAACAAGTAGCTTATGAGTTAGCAGATTAGCAAATAGTTGGCTTTTCTATATTGCTGTGTTCTTTCCTCTTTGCAATAATGAAATATTCCACGAAACTATAGGCAGTCCATAGCATATGCATGGCCACACACAAATCCAAATATTGATGAGAAGCATTTAATAGCATAACCCACTTAAGAGATGAAATTTGGAGCTGTAGAAATGTCAAAGTCTTTCACAGCTCTGTATGTTCTTCCAGAGAAACATGGTGGATTACCATCTCAGAATCATGTATTGACTCTTGTTCCACAGGATCTGGTACCTTTCAATAGTTTCCACTTGTGATGCATGAACACTGTGCACAGACATACATACAGAGAAACTGTTCATATATATAAAATAAACCATTTTCTAAAAGAGAAAAAATATTGTGTATCAGGTAGATGGGAGAAAGATATAGGAAATCAAAGTCAACCTATGTATGTCATCTCCCAGAGCAGACACTCTTTGGCTGTCTTGTTCCTTCCAGTACAGGTAAACTCCTTCTTTTCCATGAAGCATTTATCTACTCTGTGGAGTGAACTCCAGGTGAACTTGGTCTACATAGGAAGTTTGAGCACATCAATGATATGTAAAGAGACCATGTTTATAAATAAATAAATAAATAAATAAATAAATAAATAAATAAATAAATGGGAAATATGGCAGTAGTAGTGTAATAATAAAGATCATATTACATTCCTTTCTCTATGTACTGTGATATGTATACTACTTTGGTACCCAAATGTTCTGAATTCAAATTTCCAGCAGATTTTTTGTATGCTTTCTCTGAGTATTGGTGGTTTAGGGCCGTATTCACAAAATATGAGTTATAAAGAGTTCCACTTTTAAAAATTATTTGTGTTCGGATATAGCTGTCTCGGGAGAAACTATACCAATGCCGGGCAAACATGGAGGTGGAAGCTCACAGTCAGCTAGTAGATGGAACACAGGGTTTCCAAGGAAGAAGGAGCTAGAGAAAGTACCCAAGGAGCTGAAGGGGTCTTTAACCCTATAGGTGGAAGAATAACCATGAGCTAACTAGTACCCCCTGAGCTCATGTCTCTAGCTGCATATATAGAAGAGGATGGCCTGGCTGGCCATCGTTGGGAGGAGAGGCCCCTTGGTCATGCAGACTTTATATGCCCCAGTACAGGGGAACGCCAGGGCCAAGAAGTGGAACGGGTGGGTAGGGGAGCAGGGCCGGGAGGGGGGAGGGTTTAGGGAACTTTCTGGATAACACTTGAAATGTAAATGAAGAAAATATCTATGGAAAAAAATTATTTGTGTTCATCATCATCATCACCATCATTATATCACTATTATCATTATTATTATTCTTTGTATTTGTGCACATGTGAATGTGAGTTTTGGTACCCTTATAGGTCAAAAGGTGAACCAAATCACTGGTTCAGGTCAGACTAGATTTGCAGGCAGCTGCTAGCAACCCAAATGAATATTGCCTGAAGGAGTAGCATTCTTTAGCCCTGGACCCTATCTCCATTCCACAGAATTGTGTGTTTTTCTTGCTTTATTTCTTTAATTTTGAGAAACTTTTACCATTATTCCTGGATGTCAAATATCTAAATACATGCAACATCTTTGAAGAATGAATTCTATCTAAACCTAAGGCAGATGATCTTTTCCCTAGCACCTTCCCATCTAGATTTTGCCTTTTGGACTCCTTGTATATGTACACAAAGGTCCTGTTTAGAGACCTCCATTCCAGAATAATATATAACAGCAAGAAGTTGGCAGTCACTAAAACCTACATGCAGAGTAATACCGTATCTTGGTACATGATATGCTAAAGGTGAAGAAAAAATTGTCATCTAGACACACTGATAGAAAGATCTTATAGAAAATTAGGTTGAATCAAGGGTCCTGAAATATTTATTATAATTGGGCAGGTAAAGCATGCTGCATAGACCAATGTGAGAATAGCCAACGGGTGGCAGAGATTGAAAAAAAAAAAAAAAAAAAAAGCTAGAGTTCAGAAAGTTAACTCCAATGTAGATAATATAATAAAAACGCATCTCTTTAAAATAAAAAGTGAATGTATACTAGACATTTTCTCCTTTGTCAGCCATATAATCTCAGGCATTAATTATTCAGCAAGGCCAGTACAGTGCAAGTGCAGCCATAGGCAATTTGTCCATAGAAAATAATGATTGTGTTACAATAAAGCTTTCTTTTAAAAACAAACAGGCTTTGAGGTATAAATATGCAAGTGATTTCTTCTTTTCTTATAAAGGAAGATGAGACTATTGTAATAAACATAAATATTCATAACATATATATTCATGTGCATTTGAATGATCTTCAAAAACTACAAATTAATGGAAATATTTGACCATGTTTAAATAGCTTCAAAATTTTAGAGAACTCTTTTGTATTTAGCCATCAGTTAGGTAGCAACTCTAACACATTATTCTTCTAAGAAAAACATTAAGAAACTTTTTTTTTAACCCATTCACAAAGGAACCATTGAAAGGCAACCAAACCACCAGCATTCTGAAAGATGAGGTAGCACAGAGACCACATGTGTCCAGAACCCTGACAAACCAGTGCTTTGATAGCTGGAAAACCTGGATTGAGGGCACCTTCCAGGAAGACAAGTGGGGAGGAAGCACGGCAAGCCTCAGCAGTCTCCCCTAATATCTGGAGCTGGTGGAAGGGAACCTAACCCGGTTACCAAGGAGAAGAATACAACCTTTTATACTCAGTGCCTTTGCTGACCCCTCCCACTTCTTGAGTTAGTGAAGGAGGACCACTGGGGATACAGAATGGTAAAAAATGGATATTTCTAACAACTTTTGTACCAAGCTCAGGTAGAGGTTTTCTTGATTCTCAAAGTCTCTCTAGGCTAAGGAGACAGATTATGCAGTGTAGTACAGGATCATAAATAAAGTTTGCTCTCTGAAATGCACATTTTAAAAATCTAGATACATATGTGTAAAAAGAGAAATGGATACACCAGTGCTTACTGGCTAATCAATCTAGACTTCCTGGTGAGATCCAGGCTAGTGAAAGGCCCTACCTTAAAAAATAAAGTGGTGAACCAGCACCTGAGGAAGCAAAGATGTTGATGTGCTCTGCCTTCACATGCATGTACACACATATGTACATACAAAGTATCTCTTGGCCAGTCCTTCCTGCTAGGGTTGCTTATCTTCTCTCCCAGTAAATCCAGCATCCTTGACTCTTCCTGCAGTTTCAAAAACCTGTCTTTTATGTTGTTCAAAGGAAGTATCTCTTTCCTCACTCCTGACTCACATTTGCCTGCTCTGACCTTTCAAGTGGAAGCTACCATGTAGAAGACATTCTAGGAACCCCCTTTTTTTAGTACCTAAGCCTATTTCCCAAATGACCATCAAGCCTCCTTGTTTAAACACAGTGTTACATGACCAGGAACTTCAGCAGAAAGACTCCCACCCCACCTCATCATCTCTTTATAACATCAATATGAATTCTGAGAAAAAAAGTGGCAGGGAGGATGCAGCCCTTTTTCATTGCTCTTGACTCATGGAGAATGTGGTGGGTTGAGTTAACTGTATAAGCTTGCCTCCAGTAAGGAGATACATCCATCATCCCTGAGGTTTTGGTGAAGGTTCCTGGGGCTTTGTGAGGCAAGCTGTTCTTTCTTGTTTCTCAGTGTCATTTTCTTGGGAAATCCCTCTCAGAGCTCCTCTGATATCTAGCCCTCTTTGTCCTTAAATCTTGTTTATTGGATTTTTTTTTATTTACATTTCAAATGTTATCCCCTTTCCAATTTCCCTCCCCCAGTCCAAGAAACATCGGATCCTCTCCCCCTACTCCTGCTTCTATTTTTGTGTTCCTCCACCCACCCATTCACTCCGGCCTCCCCCACTCGATTCCCATACACTGGGGCATCTATCCAACCTTCATAGGACCAAGGGCCTCTCATCACATTGATTCCTGGCAAAGCCATCCTTTGAAACATATATGGCTGGAGTCATATATACTCCTTGGTTAATGTCCTAGTCCCTGGGAGCTCTTGAGGGGAGGGGTCTGGTTTGTTGATATTGTTGTTCTAACTATGGGGTTGCAAACCCCTTCAGCTCCTTCAGTCCTCCATCTTAACTCCTCCACTGGGGACCCCATGCTGAAAAGTGGGCTGTGTCCTCAGGTAATACTATATCCAACTTTCTGAGGAACTGCCAAACTAATTTCTAGCTCTTGAATGGCCGAGAAACACCTAAAGAAATGTTCAGCCGGCGTGGTGGCACACGCCTTTAATCCCAGCACTTGGGAGGCAGAGGCAGGCGAATTTTTGAGTTCGAGGCCAGCCTAGTCTACAGAGTGAGTTCCAGGACAACCAGGGCTACACAGAGAAACCCTGTCTCGAAAAAAAAAAAAAAATGTTCAAGTTCCTTTGTAATCAGAGAAATGCAAATCAAAACAACCCTGAGATTCCACCTCGCACCCAGTCAGAATGGCTAAGATCAAAAACTCAGATGACAGCAGCTGTTGAGGATGTGGAGAAAGGGGAACGCTCCTCCATTTAGGGGCTTTAAATCTTTCTGTAGAGAACAGAAACAGTCCCAGGTGAATTGAGGCTGATCAAAATGAGACAAGTAGGAGCTGGTATGTGGCTCAATTTAGAGAATGCTTGCCAACAATGCATGTAACGCCATGTTGTGCCACAGATATCACAAACAAGTTTCAGTGAAATGCACCTATGATCCCAGTATTTGGGAGGTGGAGGCAGGAGGATCCGGAGTTCAAGATTGTCCTCAGAAATGTTGAAAATTTAGGGGCAGCCTAGGCTGTAAGTTATCCTGTCCCCCAAAAAACATTAGTAGTAAGGGAGATAATAGGACTCCAGACAGAGACAACTCAGAATGTGACACCCTCAGGTCACATTTAGGATCTTGAGAAAGTCTGATGATCCCTCTGGGATCTAGTGTCCTCCAATGAAAATTGATTTGATAAAGACTTTACAAAAACAGTACTTCCAAAGATCCTAGTATAATTCAAAGAATCATGGATACACTAGAAATGGACACATTGGTACGAGTTGGCCTTCTATCCCCACTCCCATGGCTACATACATGTTTCAGGACTTCAAAACACTTAGCTGACCAGTCTTCCATCTCTCTGATATAAAAGTTTATGAAATGAGTACTCCTAGTTCCTGCCAGTGACTCTTTAACTAAAGATTTGCATGTTGCTGCTGCTCATCCTGGATGGCTTTGAGACACAGCCAAGGGCCATGCAGAATGTGCCAAGGCCTGGTATTAAGCACATGGCTGACCTTCACAGCTGGCCAATCTTTGCAATTTATCCTTCAGAAGAAAATTCAGCAAATCCTCAACTCTCAATGCCTCTGCAGTATGTATAATGAAAATGTCTTTCATAGGAAAAGTTTGTCATATTTTTCTGAAGTTAGCATGAGCCATTATGTCCTCTACTAATTTTGAGATTTATGGGCCTCTCATTTACAGCAGCATGTAGTCCTTGGGCTAATGTCTGGAAAACGTGAAATGGGTCACTACTAAGGCTGGCATCTGCTCTTGTAGAAAGCACCAAAATACTTTTTGTGTGTATGTGTTTCATGGGGGAGGAATTCTACATGTACATAAAGGTCAGGGGTTGACATCAGGCTTCCTACTCTGTCCCTCTACCACCTTATCTTAGAAACAGTCTCCTACTGAACCTGATGCTCATGAACTCAGCTGGCCAGAAAGTCCTGGGTTTCTTCTATCACTACCTCCCATATGCTACAATCATGGCTGTGAGCCATCAGGTCAGTAATTCACATGGGTGTTACAGAGGGAACAAGGATCTTTATGTTTGTTCAATGAGTACTTTATTGACCAAGGAATAGTGACACGTTCTAAACCCAGATCTGAGCTATGCAATTATTTCATTTAAAAATTCTTAGCTAGGGGAGCCAAGTACAACACATAGCTGTTAAAGTAAAATTTCAAACTCGGTCTGTTTATCTGTGAATCAGGAAAATAGAACCATGAGAGCTGAGCTCAGTTAGACAGCACATTGAGTGTTGCATTCAAGCTGTGCTCTGAAAACACCAATTTGATCCTGCAACAGTCCTACATAGAAAGCGCCTTTGTTATTTATTTATTTATTTATTTATTTATTTCAATTATCTCTTACTTCCTGATAATACAGGATATTTTGATTATATTTAGTCCTCCCCACTTCTCCAAGATCTACACATCTACTCCCCACTTTCCCACACCACCCAATCTCCACATATGTGCCCTCTCCTTTTCAACCTCTCAGGCTCATTTACCTTGCCCATTTATTCCTGGCTATAGGGGCTTTCTATAAATCCATTCTTACTCTAGACTTTTGCAGTGATGGGGTGCTTATTCAGGGTTCTGTGTCATGTTGTAATACACAGGACTTCATGTAGGTAAGCTGGATTCTGGCACTCAAGGGGCTACATGCAGCTGAACTACAAAGGGTCTTGACCCATTTCTTCCTTAGACTTTTCACTACAGGAACATCATCTTACAATCTCAGAAGATGTACAGCTGAGTGTCAGCAACTGTACACTGGTACCAGTGGGCTTGGTGCTACCCTCTGCATACTAGGGAGTTCAGTGCACTGCTCAACCTTTACTGCCATTTTTCAGTCTTTGAAGCTCCTAACAATGCTACCAGGTGGGCTGAGTGGTGTCTCCAGTCTTGTATAATTTGATTTTTGTCAAAATGATTTTACACTCCGAACAAACAATGTGAAGGGAAGGTGTTGTCCTGCTGCTGGGTTGAAATATGACAGTAAAGGACAACCTTGGGCTCAGTGCAAAATGGCAGAGTCCCTTTATCCGTGTAGTTTCCTCTACCTTGGGGGGGATCCAGGACCCCATATAGAATACTTGAAGAGAGCCCTGCTCCATCTTGGCCACAAACTCAGTGGAGGGTTCCAAGGTCGCCAGAAGACTCTTTACGCTGCAGGCATCCTAGCACACCCAGGAACTTGAGTAAACTGGTGAGTGAAATGCAACATCTGTTCCAAAAAACCCAGAGAGTCTTGTGCTAGAAAGAACAGGGACAAAGGACAAAGGCAGGCTCTAGCACACCAAGAATCTTGGGATCACTGAGTACAGTCTACTCAGGAAAGCACATGAGCAGCAGAAGCAACAGAACTTCCTGAACATGGTCCCTTCAGGCCTTCATCCTCAGCCAGGAGGCAAAACTTAGACCCAGACTCCTGGGTATCTTCCCGGGGAGAGAAGAGTCAGCCTCCAGGAAGGGTTCTGACCCCAGGACTCAGGAGGTGGATCTGAGCTCCAGACTTCTGTGCCCCTTCCATGCAAGAGGAGAGCTTACCTGCCAAGAATGCTCTGACCACTGGGACTCAGGTGAGAGTTGAACTCCCAGGAGTGCTGACAGAGGCTAAAAAAATCACAGGAGGTACAACCTCCAGCCAGAGACAGCTAGAATATCTAACACAAAAGATTACCAGAGGACCAAAGGCAAACTTAATAATCTTACTGACAGAAAACAAGAGCACTTGGCATCATCAGAACCCAGTATGCCTAGCACAGCTAGTCCTGGATAGCCCAACACACCTGAAAAGTAAGATTCAGATTTAAAATCATATCTCATGATGCTGGTAGAGGATTTTAAGAAGGGCATTAATAACTCACTTAAAGACATACAGGAGAACACTACTAAACATTAAGAAGTCCTTAAAGAATTACAGGAAAACACTGCTAAAGAAGTAGAAGTCCTTAAAGAGGAAACACAAAAATCCCCTAAAGAAATACAGGCAAACACAACCAAATGGGTGATGGAATTGAACAAAACCATCCAAGATCTAAAAAATGGAGAAGAAACAATGAAGAAAACCCAAAGGGAGAAAACTCTGGAGATAGAAACCCTAGGAAAGAAATCAGGAGCCATAGATGTGAGCATAAGCAACAGAATATAAGAGATGGAAGAGAGAATCTCAGGTGCAGAAGATTCCAAAGAACTCGGACACAACAATCAAAGAAAAGGCAAAATGCAAAAAGATCCTAATCCAAAACATCCAGGTAACCCAGGACACAATAAGAAGAACAAACCTAAGGATAATATGTATAGATAAGATTGATGATTTTCAAATTAAAGGGCCAGTAAATATCTTCAACAAAATTATAGAAGAAAACTTCCCTAACCTAAAGAAAGAGATGTCCATGAATATACAAGAAGCCCACAGAATTCCAAATAGACTGTACCAGAAAAGAAATTCCTCCCAAAACAGTAATCAGAACAAAAAAGCACTAAAGAAAGAATATTAAAAGTAATAAGGGAAAAATATCAAGTAACATATAAAAGCAGACCTATTAGAATAACAGGAGAATTCTCACCAGAGACTATGAAAGCCAGAAGATCCTGAACAGAGTTTATAGGACCCTAAGAGAACAAAAATGTCAGCCCATGCTACTATACCCAGCAAAACTCTCAATTACCATAGATAGAGAAACCAAAGTATCCATGACAAAAGCAAATTCACACAATATCTTTCCATGAAACCAGCCTTTCTAAAGGAAATAAAGGGGAAACACCAACAAAAGGAGGGGAACTATACCTTAGAAAAAGAAAGAAGGTAATCCTTCAACAAACCTAAAAGAAGACAGCAGCAAAAACACAATCCCAACATTTACAACAAAAATAACAGGAAGCAACAATTACTTTTCCTTAATATCTCTTAATATCAATGAACCTGAGGAAATCCAAAACATCAGAACCTACTGCAAAAGGCTATACTCAAAAAAACAAAACAAAACAAAAACAAAAAAAAGAACGAACAAACAAACAAACAACAACAACAAAAAGAACCCTGGAAAACCTGGATGAAATGAAAAATTTCTAGACAGGTACCAGGTATCAAAATTACATCAGCATTATATTAATGACCTAAGCAGTCCCATATCCCCTAATGAAATTGAAGCAGTCATTAATAGTCTCCAAACCAAAAAAATCCCAGGACCAGATGGGTTTAGTGCAGAGTTCTATTAGACTTTCAACAAAGACCTAATTCCAATTCTCCTCAAACTATTTCACAACATACAAACAGAAGGTACTTTACCCAATTCATTCTATGAAGCTACAATTACTCTGATACTTAAACAACATAAAGACATAACAAAGAAAGGGAACTTCAGACCAATTTCCCTTATGAATATTGATGTAAAAACACTGAATAAATTTCATTCTAACCGAATCCAATAACACATCACAACTATCATCCATCATGATCAAGTAGGCTTCATTCCAGGGATGCAGGGGTGTTTTAATATATGGAAATCCATCAACATGATTCACTATATAAATAAACTCAAAGACAAAAACCACATGATTATCTCCTTAGATGCTGAGAAAGCATTTGACAATATCCAACACTCATTCATGATAAGAGTCTTGGAAAAATCAGGAATTCAAGGCCCATACTTAACATAATAAAAGCAATATACAGCAAACCAGTAGCCAACATCAAACTAAATGGAGAGAAACTGGAAGCAATCCCACTAAAATCAGGGACTAGACAAGGCTGCCCACTTTCTCCCTACCTATTCAATATAGTACTTGAAGTCTTAGCCAGAGCAATGCAACAACAAAAGGAAATCAAGGGGATAGAAATTGGAAAGGAAGAAGTCAAAATATGACTATTTGCAGATGATATGATAGTATATATAAGTGACCCTAAAAATTCCACCAGAGAACTCCTAAACCTGATAAACAGCTTCAGTGAATATAAAATTCACTAAAACAAATGAGTGGCTTTTCTCCACACAAAGGATAAACAGGATGAGAAAGAAATTAGGGAAACAAGACCTTTCACAATAGTCACAAATAATATAAAATACCTTGGTGTGACTTTAACAATGGAAGTGAAAGATCTGTATGATAAAACTTCAATCTCTGAAGAAAGAATCAAAGAAGTTCTCAAAAGATAGAAAGATCTTCCATGCTCATGAGTTTGCAGGATCAATATAGTAAAAATTGGTATCTTGCCAAAAGCAATCTACAGATTCAATGTAATCCCCATCAAAATTACAAATGAATTCTTCACAGAGTTAGACATGACAATTTTCAAATTCATCTGGAATAACAACAAAACATAGGGTAGCAAAGACTATTCTCAACAATAAAAGAACCTTTGGGAGAATCGCCTTGCTTGACCTCAAGCTGTACTACAGAGCAATTGTGATAAAAACTGCATGGTACTGGTACAATGACAGAATGGTAGACCAATGGAATAGAATTGAAGACCCAGAAAAGGACCCACACAACTATGGTCACTTGATCTTTGACAAGGGAGCTAAAACCATCCAGGGGGAAAAAAGACCACACTTTCAACAAATGGTGCTGGCACAACTGGTGGTTAGCATATAGAAGAATGCGAATTGATCCATTCTCCTTGTACTAATTTCAAGTCTAAGAGGATGAAGGAACTCCACATAAAACTAGAGACACTGATACTTATAGAGGACAAAGTGGGGAAAACCCTCAAAGGTATGGGCACAGGGAAATAATTCCTGAACAGAACAGCAGTGGCTTGTGCAGTAAGATCAAGAATTGACAAATGGGACCTCATAAAATTGAAAAGCTTCTGTAAGGCAAAAGACACTGTCAATATGACAAAATGGCCACCAACCAAAGGTAAAGAATCTTTACCAATCCACAATCTGATAGAGGACTAATATCCAATATATATAAAGAACTCAAAAGGTGGACTGCAGAAAATCAAATAACCCTATTCAGAAATGGATTACAGAGCTAAACAAAGAATTCTCAACTGAGGAATACCAAATGGCTGAGAAGCACCTGAAGAAAAATGTTCAACATCCTTAATCATCAGAGAAATGCAAATCAAAAAAACCCTGAGATTCCATCTCACATCAGTCAGAATGGCTAAGATAAAAAATTCAGGTGACACCAGATGCTGGCGAGGATGTGGAGAAAGAAGAACAGACATTCATTGCTGGTGAGATTGCAAGCTTGTACAATCACTCTGGAAATCATTCTGGCAGTTCCTCAGAAAATTGGACATAATACTACAGGAAGATCCAGCAATATCTCTCCTGGGAATATACCCAGATGTTCCAACTGGTAATAAGGACACATGCTCCACTATGTTTATAGCAGCCTTATTTATAATAGCCAGAACCTGTAAAAAACCCAGATGTCCCTTAACAGAGGAATGGATACAGAAAATGTGGTACATTTACACAATGGAGTACTACTCAGCTGTTAAAAACAATGAATTTATGAAATTCTTAGGCAAATGGATGTATCTGGAGGATATCCATTCTGAGTGTGGTAACCCAATCACAAAAGAACACACATGATATGCACTTACTGATAAGTGGATATTAGCCCAGAAACTTAGAATACCCAAGATACAATTTGCAAACACATGAAACTCAAGAGGAAGAAAGACCAAAGTGTGGATACTTCGTTCCTCCACAAAATATAGGGAACAAAGTACCCATGGATGGAGTTACAGAGAAAACGTTTGGAGCAGAGATGGAAGGAAGGACCATCCTGAAACTGCCCCATCCAGGGATCCATCCCATATACAACCACCAAACACAGACACTATTGCATGTGCCAACAAGATTTTGCTGACAGACCCTGATATAGCTCTTCTTGTGAGGCTATGCCAGTGCCTGGCAAATACAGAGTGGATTTTCACAGTCATCTTTTGGATGAAACACAGGGCTTCTAATGAAGGAGACAGAGAAAGTACCTAAGGAGCTAAAGGTTTCTGCAACCCTATAGGAGGAACAACAATATGAACTAACCAGTACCCCTCAGAGTTGAATCTCTAGCTGCATATGTAGCAGTGGATGGCCTAGTTGTTCATCAATAGGAGTAGACTCCCTTGGTCTTATGAAGATCATATGTCCCAGTACAGGGGCATGCCAGGACAAGGAAGTAGTAGAGGGTAGGTTGGGTAGAAGAGCAGGGGTGGGTATAGGGACTTTTGGGATAGCATTTGAAATGTAAATGAAGAAATATATATATATATATATATATATATATATATATATATATATATATATATAAAGAATACTTGAAGAATCTCATGTAGTACTGCACCTGAGATTTTTGGAATGCCTCTCCATTCTAATGAGGCATCCTATTAGCCTTTTCCTTCAGCCAATGACTTTTGACAATTCTGGATAAGTTCACCCCTTTCCCAAAAACTATATAGTGCTTGCTGCACCCTCAATAAAGTATATTCATACCAGCCCACCCAGACTAAAATTCATGATCAAAGATCATCTCAGAGAAATATTTCTGAGATAAGCAGAGAAGGGGTTAATGTAAAAAGTCTTTGGATAAGGCCTTCTCTCTCCACCTGACTCCTGGCACTAGATCCAGCCAGACCATGATCCTGCCTGTTTCTGACTGTTTCATCCTTTCAGCTTGCTGTGCAGCAGTATGTGGACATCCTGAGAAGGACAAAGTTAAGGACATGGAAACAAAGAAGGAAAGGTATATTTTGGTTTTGATTGAAAAGCATGAATCCAGTCTCCTGTCCCCTTGCTTTGATCATAAGGTAAGGTAAAACTTCTAGGGAATGTGACAATGCAAAACTGTTCATCTGCTGTTCATCATGGCAGATAGAACTAAGAAAAGAGAGACAGAGACAAAGACACAGAGACACAGACATAAACAGAGTCAAAGACAGGATGCACCCCTCCAGTGTACATCCTAGTGAATATGTCCTCCAGCCAGGACATATTAGATGTTTCCATCACATCACAAATGCTTTTAAATGCTTTGAAAATGTTAAGCCATAATAGAGTGACACATTGATATCAGAGATCTCACAATCTAATCACTTACCAAAGCCCTATCTCTGAATATCACTGGAGACCAAACCTTTGATATGCAAGCCTTTCGGGGACATGCCAAATGAAATCCATACACAGTAAACCTCACTTGCAACTACAAGAGCACCTATAAACCCCTAAAGGCATGAATTAGTATCGCATCTGACATCCTACCTCTTAAAAAAAAATATGCAGCATCTCAAGTGAAACAGGCTGGCCTTGGACTTTCTATGTAGAAAAATATAAAGTTGAATATCTGATCCTTTGATTCTACCCCCCTGAGTCCTACGATTACTGTAGTGCATAATGATATCTGGTTTGTGTGGTGCTAGGGTTTTGTGCTTGCAGGCCAGAACTCTACAAACTATGCCATATCCCCCAGACTCCCTTTCTTTACCCCCAAATGGAACTGTATTCTTTTTGAAAGACTTATAACCCCTTGTTGTCCTCACTGCTGGCTCAGTCTTCATTTGTCCCCCAGTTCTTCCAAGCATAATAAAGTGATCAAGTACCCCACCCTCTCTATAGCACTCCCTACTTTTCTAGTCTTTCAGGAACTGCATCCCCTTGTCTAGTAACATTCTTACTGAGCCCACCATGGTACCTCCCATAGTCACCTGATTTCAACCTCACACGTGTCTTCTCAGCATCATTGTATTACCTTGGGTTCTCCTCATTGACTAATGAAGATCCTTTGTCATGTCTAAGATAGAACAGTAGTGGAATTCATTAAACAGTATGTCCTGAGACCTTCCAACCTGTGCAACACCCACACTGGCAGGAAGCTCATTGTACAGCAAACTTGTCACTGACCCTGGAAAATAAATGGCACTGCTTCCCAGAATTAACAATTTGTGTAAGCCCAGAGCATCTAACTGTCTCCACGTTACCTAAAATCTGCCTGAAACCAGGAAAGCAAAAAGTTAGACAAGGGTATGGCAGAAGGCTCAGTATGTAATGTGCTTTCCAAACAAACATGAAGATTTCAGCTTAGATCTCTCAGGTAAGGAAATAGGAGAGAGGAAGCAGAGAAGGAAGAGGCAGTTCACCTCTAAAATCTCCACATTCAGGAGGCAGAGGCATGCCATTTTAACTAAAATGATGAGCTCAAGGTTTATTCACAGTTCCTGCTGCCCCCCCCCATAAAAAGCAAAAAGCAAACCAAAAAGCCAAAGACAATATTGTTGAAAGGAACTAAAAAGTGCAATCAATATCAACTTCTGTCCCCACACACATTTGTACATATAAACACACATATTCATACATGAACCAACAGTGTCTATCATTCCATTTGCATTGGGGGGCTGAAAAACACAAACTGAAGGACTCATCTTCCCTCTCCATAGCTCAGTCATTTCAAAATTTCCATGAAATTGACTTTAGATTCCTAGTTTTTTGGTGCTTATCTGATTTGAATTTCTATACACAACAGAAGAAAAATTTTGAGAAAATATAAATTTTTATTTGCAAAGAGAACAAAAGGAACCAAATAACCATAATCCTTAACCTTCTCCCTAAAAACAAACAAATGAAAGAAAACTATTTGGGGGTATCACTGGCTTCCAGATTTCCCTCTCTGTTTTTATCAAAATGTTCACCCCAAAATGGAACCTGAGGCCTCCCCTAAGTAGCATCATTTTCTGGATAAATCATCTATTAGCTATCTACAATGATAATGTTACTTGTTATCTCCCTTTCTACTAACAATTTCTAATGTGTGGATAAGGAACAAGAGATATAAAATACACAGTAGTGAAAAGGAGGAAGGCATGGGCATGTCCACAGCATTTTCAGAAATGGCACTAAAGAATGTACACTTGTTCAACCTAACTTTCAGGCCTCTCCTATCTCATATAGCAGGCAGAACCTCCCGATGATATCTGCTGGTCCATCAATTGGTCCACAGTCCATCCTATTATCCAGCTGTTCATAGTCCATCCTATTATCCAGCTGTTCATAGCACTATGAAAACCTCTTGCCTAGTGTCTTGATTTTTTTTTTCCTGTTTGGATATTACCTCCCAATTTTAGTCCATACAAGAACAAGAACAGGGTTCTGTCCAACAGTAGGTCAAATCTGTCCATAGTCGTTGCTTAACCACTCTTATAAATTCCTATTGTCCTTGCAATATAATCAATCTCTCTCTCTCTCTCTCTCTCTCTCTCTCTCTCTCACTCTCACTCTCTCTGTCTCTCTCACTCATTCACACACACATATATACACACACACAGAGAAAGAAAGAGCAAGAGAGAGAGAGAATGTGCTTGTGTTGTACAGTTTTACACATTACAATTTTTTCCACATTTTTATTAGATATTTTCTTCATTTACATTTACATTACACATTACACATTACAACTTTCAATGTTGTTTGACAGGAGCCACCATTTACCTTGTTTCAGGCAGTGTCTCTCACCTTTGAACTGTCTTGCCTCTGCTTTCTCTGTCCTGGGACCACCATATGTATGTTTATTTCCATAATATTGGTTCAGAGAATCAAACTGAGGTCTCACTCCTAACAAGGCAAGCACTTCACAAACTGAACTACATCCACAACTTCCATACTGGATTTTTTAAAACATTACAAATGGAGGGTAGAGGACAATATAAAAGTGTCTACAGTTGGTTCTATCCTACCATATGAATGTCAGGGATCAGGCTTGGCAGCAAATACCTTCCCCCTCTGGGCCATTTTCCTGGCCCCTTGATTTATTTTTAAAGCAGACATATATTAAGTAAACTCATTAATCTATAAACTTAATGAACAGACTAATCCATTCATGAGGGGAAATTCTTGATTAGTTTTTAAAGATTTTAATATTCTATATATAGATTAAAATTAAAACAAGTTTGGGAGGAGAGAAACCTCATTAAAGCCATAGTAGGTCTTTGTTGGATAGAGGATTACTGCTAAAATGCACTTTTTAGTGAGCACTTGTAATTCCTGCTGGTGGGACACTGTACACAAAACACCAGGCATCATCACTCAAGTGTCCTTTTCAGCAGATGAGACCCTTCACCTAAGGCCACAGTCTTCTCAGAGGAGCCTACATGCAGCAACTGATCTGGGCCTGAAAATCTGAATGCCTGCCATAAAAAATAAGACACACCAGAGAGTCTACTGCAACTCTTCATGTCCCTTGGTGCTCTGTTATCTTATGGGCCTGTATCTTTGAATCTCAACTCTTCCCTGCCCTCCCAATGCTTTTATCTGTGTTTTACTCATGGGAAGACATTGATGACAAACACCCCACCAAAAAAATTGAATCTAGCTTAGTGACAGTAAGTTAAACAGGTTTACCTATAGGATCCTGGCAATTCAAAGACAGTTGCTTCACTGAAAAGCCCAGTAAATCATTAGCCCTAACCCCTGCATGCTTTATCACTGGGGTACCACGCACCATTTACAGGCTACTCAGTGATAAGAGAGCCCCCTTTCCCCAAAAATCATTGCTTATATAATCTTATAATTTTAAGAAGTTCCTGAGACAATTTTTGTTTCTTGTTTGTTTACTTCCTCAGATACCTAAGTATTCTTATGGAGTTTTAAGGCACCTTGCTACAGGAGGGAATGTTTTAACTCAGAGAAAATCACTTTGCAGCACCCTTTCATGCACAGTGACAGGTCCAAATGGTTCCTTACCAAACGTCCAGATTGTGAAATCCACCCTAGGAACTATTTCCTGTGAAGCCTGACCCACACCAAACTCCTTCCACTGGTAAATTCCTGTCAGGGGCAATAGGATAGATAAAGTGCCATTCATGCCTAAGGCGAGAGATTCATGACTTTACCAACAGCCATTCAACCTCTTTTGGTAGAGGATGCCACCAAGAACCCAGAAAACGGGTCTCTTACCCAATTCACAAGAATCCATCCTAGCAAGAATGATGAAGAAACGTTTTGAGAAAAAGATGCTTGACTTCATTTCTGGGAAGTAAGCCAGAAATAGCCAGGAAGAGAGCCAGGGCAGATGGAGACAAACAATTCAGAGAGATGGCAACAGTGAAGGGCAGCTAGCAAGAGTGATGGGTGGGCAGGGCCTAGGCCAGATTTCTCAAGGTTCTTGGTGTCTTAGATGAGATTGAATTAAAAGTCCACTCAGATTTGCAAAAGTAGAAATATTACTTTATTCAATAGCTCAGCAATAACTCACCAAACACTTTCAAAACCATAGGCTATGCAAGTGATATTACCCAAGATTCCTGTTGTTTTCCATTCCTTTCATGGGATTCAACAGAAGGAAATATTTGGTTGATAAGGAGAAGAGTTTGGGTGGTTCTATATATTGACTTACAGTTTTCAATGTATATAAATATTTCTTTATGTAACTTGTACATTCCCATAATTCATCTGATTTTAATCACATGTATACCCAATTATGCAAAGTTATAATATGGTAAATAGTGGATTCTCCTTAAAGGCTAAACAAATACCCTATTGTGTGTGTACACAAAACCAGTCCATTCCAGATTGACCCATCATTCATTTGTTTCAGGGTTTGACCCAGGATTGTCTGAATAATGATAAGATATTACCTAGGTTTGCTACAGTAGTGATGTATTTTCATTGTTTAAACCATGTGCAGCCTGATACAAGTGGAAGACAAAGGCTGAAAAATAGCTAGTAGGTTCACTGTTAGAAAAAAATGCATTGGTATTGTCTATACCAAGTGAAGTCCAAAGTTTCTTGCAATTCCCTATGCTTGCATGCTTCAAAGGGATCAGAGGAGCGGGACATAAAGATTGTCCCTTACACCCATGAATATTAGCTGAACCCCAAAACTGCTGGCAATGGGACAACATGGAGATGCCACTAAGGGAAAGGTGCCATTAAGAAGGAGATCTCTCTTAACTCCAGATTCAAGCACCACCAGCAAAGTCAAAGCAAGCATTGAGCCATACTCCACCATGCTTATTCTTTCCCTTTTGTGTAATCTGAGTCTCCAGGTCATGTATCTCCATTGTTGTGGGTATTCAACAAGATTTGCCTGCTGGTCTCCACAAAATCCCAGGACAATTACCCACTGTATATGCTTTCCATATAATAGTTAATCTTGATTGTCAGACTGATATGGTATAGATTATAGAATCTACAAGGTAAGACTTTGAGCATGTCTATGAGATTGGGTTAATTGCATTGAGAAGTCATAGGCTAATGGTAGGTATCACTATGCACAATTTGAGGTCACTAACTGAATACTATGAATGTGAGCTGACACCAGCATTTATCCCTCTCTGCTTCCTGACTGTGAATCCAACATAATAGGCTGCCTGATGCCCCTGCCATTATACTGTTCAGTCAGGATTGGGAATCACCATGTAAACACGGCTCTTGGTGTGTGTACAAGAAAGGGGGAATTTTTCTTTTAGAATAGTCAAATTGGAGTAAGTAGACCAACGCTGATTGTGGAAAGCACCATTGGTTGGGTCCTAAACTCTGAAAAAATAAAGAGTTGAGCAGAGCACCAGCATGCATTCTGCCATGTTTCTTGACAATGGACACAATATGGCCATCTACTACACCCTCACACTGTCCTCACCATGTTAGAATGTGCCCTCCAACTGTGAGCCAAAATAAACCTCTCTTCCTTAACTTGCTTTTGTACCAAACATAGATTCCTTTGCCAAGACATTTCACTACTCCTCAAAACTCCTGCTTCTTCCAACACATCCATCACCCAAGTCTTTGTCATTGATATTTATCCCACAGTGAAGATTCATCTGAGACAGACCAGCTCTCTTTCCATATTCATGTCAATGTACATTATCTTCTCTTGACCTGAGCACTTGTTGACTTCCTCTGATAATGAAATGTCAGAGTGATTAAAACCTCCTAAAGGCTTCATATTTGAAAAGACTGTTGGCTTCTCAGATAACAGACTTCACCAACACCTAGAAATGTATTAGTGGGGAAGGATCCATTTCACACCAGGTCTGGATATCTGGATTTCCTTTCTTTCTTTCTTTCTTTCTTTCTTTCTTTCTTTCTTTCTTTCTTTCTTTCTTTCTTTCTTCCTTCCTTCCTTCCTTCCTTCCTTCCTTCCTTTCCTTCCTTTCCTTTTCTTTCTTTCTTTCTTTCTTTCTTTCTTTCTTTCTTTCTTTCTTTCTTTCTTTTCCTTTCTTCCTTCTCTACTTCCCTCCTTTCTTTCTTTTCTTCCTTTTCTTTTCTTTTCTTTCTTTCTTTCTTTCTTTCTTTCTTTCTTTCTTTCTTTCTCAATGTAGGTACTTGTTTCTTTATCATTCTTTTTTTTTTTTAAGAAAAAAGACAGCAGCAAAACTTTAGTTTTGGGTTTTATTTTGTTAGCTGGATGCTTCTTGACATTTTCAAAAAGCTTCTAGGCTAAATAATAATTTTACTCTAAAGCCATTTCCATCTGCTTCAGCCCAGTGGCTCAGAATTAGCTAATTAAACTCACAAAATGAGGACGTACATAAAAAGGCATTTGCAGAAGTGAGAGCAAGTGGGAGGCTGCGTATTAGGTGAGACTGCTGCCCTCACAAGGCTAATGGCAGACTACCAATGCACAAGTCAGCATATGCCTGGACAGGAGGTGAGGGGGCTGCATAGTGTAATTCATGGGGTAGACATCTGTTATTTGGAACATGATACCTCATAACTTGCTTTTCCATGTGAGATATCTCCCTCTACTTTCTTCTCTCTCTCTCTCTCTCTCTCTCTCTCTCTCTCTCTCTCTCACACACACACACACACACACACACACACACACACACACATATACACAAGCACACACAAGCACACAAACAGACAAGATCTTTGGTAGAGTGCTTGCGAGTAGTGGGCCTGGACCTTCCTATCCTGACTGGACCTCTCTTGGACAGGACTTTGCACCTACCTCTCTCTGTGCAGCTTCTTCCTTCCTCTTTGTCTTTCCTCCTTCTTGTTTTACACTTCAGATTGAACCTCCCTTTCCACAGGAAGCATGTGCAAGCTCCAGCCCATTTTTGAATGGCTCCATCTCAGCTACTCATTGATTATCATATATTTATAGAACTCAAAGAGGTTGTGATTTTGCATTTTCTTATGTGATTATTTAATTCATATTTGTCTTCTCCATGAGCACCATAGGGTCACTTGGGGAAGAATTTTTCATTTGGCATTTAATTTTATTTCTTTCTCCCTTATGTTTCCAGAATCTACGACACCGTGTATGGCACATCACAGATGCAGATGCTCAAGTAATATCTTTGAGAAACTATATATATATGAAAAGAATATTTTTCTCATGTGATGTTTTCAAGTATCAGAAAGGTGCAGAAAGAATCTGTTATTGTTGTTTCTGAACCTCAAGAAACTATTACATGACTTTTCCTGGGAGACATGAATAAATGAATAAATCTCTATTCACCCTATACAGGGCACCAAAAATTGCCAAAAAAAATAAATAAATAAATAAAAGGAAGGAAGAAAGAAAAAAATCCATCTAAATCACACTCAGCAAACCCATGTGTTTGCATGAATGATGTAAGTCATCCTAATAAGGCTTTACTCATAACAACATGCATTAATTGAAGACAGCTGCATTATTCAAAATATTATTCTAGAATGGGTAACAACTCATGAAATCTGTTTTTTTTTTTTTTTTTTTTTTTTTTTTTTTTTTTTTTTTTAAGATTCTTGTATGACGTTCAGGCAGCTCAGCCAGTCCCAGAGACTCTTCTTCCCAGAAGTCATTACTGCCCTAAAACCTTGCCAAGAATCCTTTCGAATTATGTAAGTTTCAGGAGTTTTCTGAGTCTTGTGAGGCTTTCTTTCTTATTTCCTTTTTTTTCTTTTTCTTTTTCCTGAATTTTATCATTTCCTCTCTTCCCCCTAGGAAGCAATGCTTCCATTGGCAATACAACAGATGCAAGATTGTATTGTACCCAAAAGTATGAAGTTATCCATCAGCTATGACTGAAGATATGCGCAAACACATTTAGTGAAACTTGTTTACAGTATTGTTTATAGTAGTAAAAACAAAGATGAAGCACACACTTTATTCATCAGAGAAGTAAGGTAGAGAAATCACTGTCAATCTGCACAGTGGAAGTTCAATGATCAAGGTAGAAAACATTGCTAATATTTGCACAGATTCAGAAATATCCTCACAGTAGAAGGGTTAGTAGAAAAAGCAACTCACAGAAGGATCCACAAAATGATTTGGAGCAAGGGGTATAGGGTTGACCACAGGAACTTTCATGTTCTAAGCACCTGTTTTACCATTGAGTTGTCCCTCTAGCCACTTATGTGACGTGTTGTGGAAAAACCCCTAATGAAGGTTGAAATCTAAAATGTTTCAATAGCCTCTGCTCTAGGTGCAATAAGAAAGACTCCCTTCATTAGTGGGACTTCTTGTCTGACTTATTCTGGGAATTTCTAAGTCCCCACATACTTCTGTACTGAAGAATGCCATATGGCATCAATTAGATTAAAGGATCAATTTTCTTTCTACTGATAAATCCTGTTTAGATAGCATCTGGGATTCCTGAAATGCTTCCCTAAGCTAATGGGACATTTTGGTACCCTGAACCCTTAGCCAATGACATTTACCCATCCTAGATGTTCCTACATTCAGTTCTTCACAACCTTATAAGTAAAGTTGATTTGCATCCTGATAACTGGTCCTGGTGTGGTCATTCCCCACTAGTATTCACAGGATTTCGGAACCACCAGTTTGTTGTCTCTGCTCCTATTGCCCTTGTGAATCGTACCTGTTAACAATCCATTATCAAAGGGAAACACACAACATGTGATTGTTTTCATGAACTGACATAGATTCTTTCATTGCATAAGAAGTTTCTTGACACCTAAATAGTAAATGTGTAGTCATGGTAACTTCGGATGAAATGGGCTCGAGTAGAAGCTGTATATTTTTATGATGTGTCCTTCTGAAAGTTTTAATTTCAGTGTGATTTCACGATATATTTTTTTATAACAATATAGTCATTTTCAAAATGAATTTGTATAAAATGCAACCCAAAATAAGTTTATTAGCACCATAGAAGTGAATCGTATTATTTACTGATTTTCCTTCCCAATTATCTTGAAGTTCATCAACTTATCCTTGGAACCTGGCCCACATATTCTTTGCCCATTTTCCACGACACAAGTGAGATTCATTAATGAGTTTCTGTTTAATGAGATTTTTTTCGTTTGTCAAAATAGCTTAGTAAATTGCTTGCCATACAGGCATGAATATCTGAGTTTAATCCCCAGAATAAATTTGAAAAAAACTGGGAAATGTGCTTCTGAGCAAGCTCACTAGGCAAGAGCAGTAGCTGGCCTTGCAGAGGATCAGGGTTCAGTTCCTAACATATACAAATATACATATATGCTTCTTCAGGCATATGTAGGTTAAAACACACATATTGTATACATAAACTCACAAAAGCATGCATACACACATACACACACAAATAATAATAAAACTAGACAGTGGGACACACTGCTATGATGTAAGCACTAGAGAAGATAAGACAAACATATCCTTGGGGCTCACTGGACAGCTTCCCTAGCCACATCAGCAAAGTCAGTCCACTAAAAGAAACTATCACAAAAGATAAGATAAGCCAGGCAGTGGTGGCACATGCCTTTAATCCCAGCACTTGGGAGAAAGTAGTAGGCAGATTTCTGAGTTTGAGGCCAGCCTAGTCTACAGAGTGAGTTCCAGGACAGCCAGGGCCTGTTTTGGAGAAACCCTGTCTCCAAAACAAAACAAAACAAAACAAACAAAAAAAGAATAAGGTAATCTTACATACGTTCATACAAACACACACACACACACACACACACACACACACACACGTGGGCACACACCTGTCTGGCAGCTACAAAGTCAAATAATCTGAAGGAAGAGTTAGGATGTACATAAGAAAGATAGAAAAAGGATAAAAGAGACAGATAATGGAATAACTATTAGTCAATGCCATGTAAGCAGTGAGTGTATTTCTCATAGCTTTTTATCCTACAATACAGTGAGAAGCAAAGCCACAATCCAACAGAAACAGTTTGCTAAAGTATACACATAAGACAGGTGTTCTCACCAAAAATCTTCCCTGTTCCTTTCAGTAAGGTCAATAAAATTTTCAGCCCGCACCTTGAGCCTCAATTGCACCTCCTCTTTCTGTTTCATACCTTAGTACACCAAAATATCTGCCAAGAGACCCTGACCTGATTTGACTATGTCTCACAGGTACACTTTTTCTCCCTCTCTTTTTTTTTTTCCTTCTGCTTCAGAAAAGCAGAAAATGGATCCCAACATGCATGCTAATACACACATATATGCACACAACACAAGCATGTGTACATCCACAGTCATACACAAAATTTCATAAACCAAAAGCCCTCTAAAATAGAAGAAAATTTCCAGGATAATAAATAGCATTGGTCTGTGTTACCACACACCAAGGCTGGCCTGGTGAGCCAGGTAAGTCCCTTGATGAGTTTGTACCTCCAGAAGAAGAACCTATAAGGAGACGGTGTGTGTATTCCTCATGTGAATGGAGTTAACGCTGCCTCACACTAGTGGGTCAGATAAATTTTCAGGTCCAGTTGCCAAAAGCTAATTACTCCAGAAATAAAAACAGACCCAAAGTATGACAATCTCCATCCATAACCATATGGAATATACCAACACTCTATTTGGGAGAAGAAAGGATATGTAACAACACCCCATGGTAGAGTATCGCTTGATTCTGTTCATCCATAGAAGCACCCTAGATGCTACCACAAGTGAGCTGTGACATATATTTCCTCCCCTCAGTTCTGTGGCTATCTAATATCTGGTACAACAACAGCTGACAGAAAAACAGACACAGCAAAGATCCTTCTTTCCTGTATCTTTCTCTGTGAATCTTTCAAATCGTGTATACTGGTGAGGCAATTTCATAGCCACTCCTAATTCTCCCTTCTGAATTCAGCTATGTTACCATTGTGGGTATTCCCTTGCATCACTGAAGCAGGCAACAGCGGTCCTCTTTATATCCCCTAGTTCAAGCAAGTTATGACCTATGGCTTAGAACCACATTTTCATGTCAAAGAATAGACACATAGAAAGGCTCTGAAACTTCCTGATAGAGGAGCCATAATTATAGTAGGCCATGGAGCAAAACTGTCATGTAATGATTTCCTCTGAAGCTTGGTAAGATGGAGGAAGTTGTGAAAAAATGCTTGTTAAGATGCAGGAAATAAATATCTCAGGAAGCACAATATTCAGAAATCTCATGGAGTCTCTGAAACTGACCAGAAGCCCCAAACCCTCCCATCATATATAAGCAGTAAGAACAGCTAAGGTAACAGAGCCAGCCAAGCTGCCTTGTAGAGGCATGTACCAGTGAAGCTGCCCAGAAGGCTTGCGCCCTGCTGAGTAATTCAGAGTCATCTGGGTTTGCAGCTTCATGAGTCACCCAGTCTAGACTGAGCTGCTTTTGAATCATCTCTGCCCTGGAATTAACCCATGACCCATCTATATTAAATAACTCCAATAAATTTATCAGTTCCCTGGGTTAAATTTTGATGGTATATTTACTTTGGTTACCTCTCTGACATAAATAGAATGCTTGTTCATATCCTAAGAAACACATAACAAAAGCCCCGCTTGATCAGTCGTTCCTCCTCCAGGAGACTGTATTTTCACAATGCTCCTGGCAGGTGGCAAAGGAAGTATATAGCCTTTCTCATCTAGTCCCCCGCACAGCTTTCAGGTTCACTCCACTTAAGTCCCGTGATCCTCTTCTCACCAAAGTCTCTGGGTTCTATATTTGAAAAGCTCTTTTTAAGAACCACAAACAAAACAAAGCATCTCATGCTGAAACAGGAAACAATTTTTGCTGCACAGCGGAGACTTGTCTTTCCTTTCCTTTATTTAGTTCATTCTCTTAGTAACATATTTTCACACAAATATATTTTCCCTTGTCCTCAGAGAAAATATACACTTTAGATATATAAATAAATAAAAGCTAAGTTAGCCCAATGACCAAGTAAGTTTGGAAAATTCTGCTAATATAGATGACCCTTTGTGTCCCTTCAAAAGTGCACATTAAATAAAAAGTTTCATTTTATCATTTGTTAGTGTATATTGTGAGTTGCTTAAAATGACAATATCACTATTGATATAAGGATATCACTATGTCCTTCCGGACATTCCTCAGCCCATAAAGTCCCTGTCATATAGACATAAACACTTGAGTTCAATCTCCAGTATCCAGGTAGAGTGTGGCTAGTATGGTGGTGTATACTGGTGATCTCAGTGTCAGCAAGGTGGAGATGGCTGGATTCACAAGGTCAGCTTGGACAGCCATCCTAGCTCAAGGATTCTGGCCAATTAAAGCCTTTTTTCCAAAAACAAGGTAGATGTCTCCTGAGGAACAGCCCCCAAGCTGATCTCCAGCATCCCCATGAATGCACATCCACATGAACATATTACAGACAAACACACACAATCCCCTCTGAACAATTGCAACTGTAAAATAGGGGCATCCATTTAAAAGAACCCTTGACCATATCAACCACTAATTAATGCCAATCAGGCTATCTACTTACCTCTTTATCTCAGAAGTTGGGCTTGGTCATCAAGAATCCATAAGAGAGAAATAAGAACAAAATATTTAAAATATTTCCACTGCTATATAATAGCTATGCACCTGAAGTTTAATAAACTCCCTGAGATTTTGTTTCTTCACTGATCCACTAGAAATTGGTGAAGAAACCCACTACATTTGTGCATGGCTTGTCACCTAAGGGTTCCTGTGCTAGCCTTAAACTCCAATGTGGTGATGCTGGGAAGTGACTAGTATTTATAGTTGCTGCTTAATGGATGGTACACAGGATACAAAAGGATCTGCTCTCACATGGGGGTTAAAGTAGCTGCCATGGCATGACTGAAATGTCTGAAGATTGAGTTGCTACATGTTGAGCATCTGATTATTCTCTGGCCACTGTTTGGTGTCACCTCTTCCAACCAAACACATATACCACTCTGTCAGTCACTATGAGTTCTTCATCAGAACCAGCTAATATTGACACTGTACTTTCCTTTAAAAATAGTTTAACCTACCTTACATATGTCCATATAGTAATTGAACACAAAACGGAAGAGTCAATAGAGAAAGCTATCTTGTTTATGCTCATGGTGTACAGAATTGGTCAAGTCATATGCTGGGCCCAGCCACAGAAGAACATAACAGGCCTATTAAATAAGTAAGGAAGAGCAAAAGGCAGTGAAAGGAGGTTAACTCAATCTCTGTACACAGGGAAGGGAAGTAATTCAGAAGTCTAATGATTCCCTAATCAGGCTAGTGAGAACTATTTATAGCTAAGCAGTTCTGGTCCAGGTGTGGCCCTGTCTATCACTGATCCCTCATTATCTCATCCCCAGTCTCCCTGCAAGTTGGTCTAACAAGTTGTCAGAAGTATTCAAAATCTCCTCCTGGGAAACAAGCTTCCTCTCTGGCAAGTACCAGGGCCTCAGATTTTGAATTCCCTAAGCTATGTACCTAGAGAAATGTCATTCTTGTGGCTCCCCTTTCTCAAAGCTCTGGTAGCTCAAGTGAGGAGCAGAAATCTCTTCCTTTAGAAAGCCTTTGCTCCTATCAGGAATGTGACCTCAAAAATCATTTGGAATCCATAAAAAAGAGAAAAATGCAGAACCGTCTCTGACATCCAGAGGTAACTGAGCAATCCCAAGTTACTTTTGCTCTGTTGAAGTGGCATCAGGCCAACTTGCTTTGCACAAAGTCACACCTAACTCTGTCCCTCCTGCAGCTCAGGAGTTCCACAGGAGCTCCTGCCAGTAAGGTGGACATGAATAAAGTCAGCTGGAGCCATCTGCTCTAGACTGAGAATAGCCCCAGGATCTTCCCCGCCAGGAGGATGCTGAACTAGCAGCTACAGGTACTGGGAGGCCTAGGCCACATTCTCCTGATGCATGCACATGCCTTGAGAGCAGAGGACTCTGTCCCCAACATCCCAGTTTCATACCCACTCCATCCTGCTCTGACAACCATGGGTTTCAGATGTGTTTCCCTGTCATGAAAACCTGCAAGATTCCTTAGCAGACTCTTCTCCAGTCCATTATACCTGCATCACCTCTCATAAGTAATGAGAAACATTTTATTGGAAGCACTGTTTATGAACCACTAGATAAAAGGCTTCCTGATGGCTGTGTATCTCATCTGGTGAAGAGAATTTATATGTATACTGGCTCAGAAAAATCAAAGGGGTGCTGGTTATCACAATCTCTGCTTCCCACACTTTCCATATTATCTTCTGGGAATCTGTGAGACTAACCACAAGTGCCTTCTGAAACCTTCTTCAGAAATCTACAAGAAAAGATTCAGAATTCTGCAATGTGATCCAGACCTAGTATATCTACCTACTTTTCTGTCTCTCTGTCCATGCTGGCAATAAACCTTCTAACACACTTCTTTTTTTTTTTTTTTTTTTTTTTTTAGAGAATCTCTTCATTTACATTTCAAGTGTTATCCCATAAGTCCCCTTTACCCTCCCCCTGCCTTGCTCCCCTACCCACCCTCTCCCATTACTTGGCCCTGGCATTCTCCTGTACTGGGGCATATAAACATTGTCTAACACACTTCTTATAACCAACAATCTAGTCCAGTGTCTCCACTGAGTCTCACACCATGGGCCTTTCATTTTTAAATGTAAATGAGGTAAGAACAGATATCAGTTGGGCCTCAAGAAGGGGGTGAAGTATCCCTTATCTACAGTTTGTAGACACAAGGACCCAATTGAAGGAAGTCAGTCCCACTTTTTTTTGTTGTTGCTGAGAAAAAAATCAAACAAACAAACAACAAAAAACTATAACCAAAGAATCTAATTAAAGAAAACATTTAATGTGGGATTCATTGTTTCAAAGAATCAGAGTCCATGATAGCAGAGCAAAGAATTGGTAAAAGGAAAAGCAAAGAGCTCACATCTTGATTTGCAAGTTTCAGGTAGAGAATGCTAACTGGAAATGGTGTAATTCTTTTGAAACCTCAAAGCCCATCCCCACAGACACACCTCGTTCAACAAGGTCATATCTCCTTCTTCCAAAATAGTTCCATCAAATAGGTATCAGATATGCCAAAATATGAGCATATAGAGACAACTTTCATTCAAACCACCATATTCTAGGTTTCAGTCTATGACAGATTCCTAAAGAAGTAGATTCTGACTGAAAAGAATGCATGCCTCAGCAGTATAATAAATGAACCTGCCCAAAATAACAAGAGCTAGTAGGTAAAACCATAAGCTTTATTGTTCTCATGCCCCCCTGTGTTGACTATCACCAGATGTGTTCCAGATTTGTGTGCATCTTTTTAGATGAAATGATACAGTCCTGAAAATTTCTTCACATGTGTTTCCAGACACTTGTGTTTAACTTAATTTTAGTTGTAGCCAAGTTGAGAACCAAGATCGTTCTTCACAAACCTTGAGCAAGAAGAAAGGCAGCAGTGGGCATGTATAGACCTGGGCAGAAAGCAGCTTAAGAGGTACCATATTTTTCTAGATGATTAACTCTGTTGTACAGGGTATTCCACAACATCGATTAAGGTTTATGAATCCTGAGATTAACACTTTACTGCTGACAGAGTATACCCTCTACTCTGGCAAAGGTATGCTTTAGATTGTGTAATGGCTATCATAGGAATTAAGATATTCTAAAGAGGCAATATGTACCTTGTTTTAGCTATCAGACTGTTGAGATAGTTGAAACAATTTCCCTACAGAATTGCAATTTCTCAAGGCATGAATTACCTACAACCTGTGAAGCAAGACTCAAGTTTAATCAGAAAGTAGTTGGTACCTCCTATACTAGGATTCCATTATAACCAACTACTTTCATAAAAATGGTTTATCTCACACATTCTTTAACTATTTTATTCCCCAGTGATATATTGTTCTAAGGCTTGGAGCCACTGTGGAAAGAAAGAGAGAGAGAGAGAGAGAGAGAGAGAGAGACAGAGACAGAGACAGAATGAGAATGAGAATGAGAATGAGAATGAGAATGAGAATGAGAATGTATAGCCTAGGCTCTCAATGAACTGAACATGCTATAGTAGAAAAAAATAAAAACAGTTCCTCTAAGAGTCCCCTCCCCTTATCATGTGAATCTGATTACGATTATAGGTCTGACTTGTATTGGTCTGTCATGTGCCATCCACAGGAGTCTGCATTCAAATATCACACCTTTCCTGAAATTCCTTTTTCTTCTCTCCCTGCACATAACCTTGTGACTGGATGGGGTCAAACTCACCTCCAAGGACACACCCACCAACAGATTTCCAGGACGATTGTAAACTCTATTAGGTTGACAATTATTATAACACTTTAACAGAAAGTGTTAAAGCCAGACTCCAAACTGTAAATAACCTCAGACTTACACTTTGTATACACAGTGTAAGCCTTTCTACATATACATTGATACTGTCTCTGAGGATGGCTGCAGTTTGCATTCAATTATACCTCCTTAGGTGTCTTCAACTTACTAGGCTTCTTTTCAAGAAGAGTGAAAAGTAAGACAGCATGGGGCTATGCCTTCCAATTCACATTCACATCACAGGCACCCAGGACCAGACTCCTCTGAAATGCTTCAGATCAGACTTTGAATGTTATAGACATGGCTTACTCTTAGAGCATCCCTAGCAAGTTAGGTTCTACTATCCAGCCTCATTGGGCCAAATAGAGAAACAGTTAATAATAAAACCAGGAAAAGAAGGGTTATTCAATGCATTCTCATAAGGAAGATGAGCAAAGAGATCTAATCTAGTGACCTCCTCATGACCATATTTTGAGTTCTGACAGGATGTTCCCTTTTAAACAAGACAATAGGTACAAATCAGCAGTCCTGGCCCAGGTGTGGTCCAGCAGATTATTGACCCATCATTGTCTTTGCTCCGGCCTTTCCTGCAAGACAATTTACCAAATTGTCAGAACTATGTAAAATCCCTCTCTGGAAGAGGAGTAAACATACACACACACACACACACACACACACACACACACACACACACACACTTTGGAAACACCATGTTCTAGGTCTTTTTCTTCTCCCAGAATGAGACTATGAGATTCAAGGAGAAATTTCAATTCCTTAGTATACATTTATTTCCATAGTCAGATAATCAAAGTATACCTTTAAAATATCTTTATTCCTTCCAGGATGGTTATATACAAGGCAGAGAAGACCAGAAGGATCCACGGGGCAAAAGAATGTCTCACCTCAATCCCAGCAACTATGATCCAGGATTCTGTTTGGTGGGCAAGGAGTCCTATTCTAAGTCTGCTCAGAATTCATAGTGGCCTGGTCTCAGCAGGTAGTCTCCAAAGACTTTTTTTCTCTTTATACTACACAAGTCCAGCAAGCACTTTATTGGATTTCCTCTCTTTCCCTTGGAAACTTAGTTCATAAAGGCCACTCAACCATGCATTGCCCTACCACAGAACAAACAGAGGCTACACAGTAGAATCAGCACATGCTACAGTCAAACTCAAGGTTATTTTAACTGTATCTATTCGTTACAGAGGCAAGAGGAGACTCTGAACTTTGGCTGAGCTACTGACTTTCATTTTTCAAAAAAAAAAAAATGTTTCTATATTTGTTTTTCTTTTGTTTTGTTTCTTGGAAAGTGTTCCTCATCTTCAGGTTCAAAGAAGCTTGGAGCTAAATTTGTAATGACTCCTCATACCAGCTGAGAACCCTAGTTTAATAGTCAATATCTCATTGTCATGACAAAATGCTCCAGATAAGCAACTTGCAAAAGTAAGAGTTTATTTTAGCTCACAATTTTTGGGTCCAGGCCATGATGGCATTGAAGACATGCTAGGAAGACTTGAAGCATCTGGTTACATAATATCCGATTTAGGAATCAGAAATCAAGAATGCTAATGCTACTCTGGTTGTTTTCTCAGAAAATAGTGCTGCCTCCCATTGCAGTTATTGGAGTCTAGAAACCCTCTCACAGAAGTATCTCCTAGGTGATCCTAGATCCTGAATTAGTGATCACACCTGGTATTAACCTTGTGTATCTGCTGCACTTCCCCAGCATTTACTTCGTTATAAGACTATGACCTCAACTTATTCACCTTTTAACCTTTTAATCTGTTTATTTACAATACATATGATGACAAGGAGGAGAAGGGAGAGAGGGGAGAGGAAGGGGTGAGTGAAGAAATGGAGTAGGGAGGAAGGAAAAGAGAGAAAGGAGAACAAAAAGCACAAAATGGGAATCTTCATGAAGAGAAATCTGAAAGCTGAGCTATGTACCAGGCATTCCATTCAGCTGTTTTTTTGTTTGTTTGTTTGTTTGTTTTTCATTTTTTTTCGAGACAGTGTTTTTCTGTATAGCCCTGGCTGTCCTGGAACTCACTCTGTAGACTAGGCTGACCTCAAACTCAGAAATCTGCCTGCCTCTGCCTCCCAAGTGCTGGGATTAAAGGCCTGTGCCACCACCGCCAGGCCTCAGGCATTCCATTCAGAAGCTGTGTAATTCCCACCTTTCCGAGTCTCAAAAATAATGTTATATATGTTGAACAGTCTAATGGTCACTTCTTTGGATGATTAAAAAAAAAAAAAAAGAGTGATTCCTATTTAAAATGAAATCCTCCAACTCAGAAGTCGGATAAAAATTAGGGACTCACTCAGAACATACTCAAAAGCAATCAGTTAATGAAGAAGATGAACACCTGTGAATATGAAAAGGATGTGCCTACTGACTGTATAATATGTCCTACCTTCAGAACAGGGACTGCAGAATGGAGCCAAATGCTGTGCAGAATAATTTAATAGCATCTGAACCAAGGTCATCCCTGGATGCTTCTTCTTGGAATTTAGAACAGTCCATAAATGTACTTAATGGCCCATTCCAAGGAGAATCTCTGCATATTTAATGTCTGTAGGCAGCATTTAAAATATGTGTTGGTTCATAATTATATACTAGGAACTTGCCATACAGCTAAAAATGTACGGAAATTATTTATTTACTTATTTATTATTTATTTACTTATTTTGGTATTTCTGTGAACCAATTGCATGATGATGATTGCAACTTCATCTGCTTTCATCACATGACTTAGGACCTGATTTCAATGCAGTTCTCAGTGTCAAAAACATCTAGTATAAGAAAGACCTATAAAATAATACACCATGGATGGTACTGTTTTGTTCCTGCGATGAAGTGTTTGAAAAGGGCAACATAATGAAGGAGGGGCTTACTTTGGCTTACATTTTGAGGGTAGAACCTATCACAGCAAGGAAGGCTTGAAGCAGGAGCAGGGAACAGCTAGTCAAACTTCATCTCCACTCAGGAACCTGACAAAGATGATCATTGGTGATGATCACTTTCTTTTATGCAGGACAGGACCCAAGTACTACCTACAACTCATGTAGGTCTTCTTACCTCAGTCTAGAAACTCCCTTACAGACATTTCCAAGGATTTGTTTCCATGATGATTCTAGATCCTGTCTAGTTAACCATTAAGATTAGCCCACACAGACAGCAATCTTGTTGGATCTCCTAGGAAGACAAACATTCTTGACAGTTAACAACTCTTTATTCCGGTGATTTCTATAACAGGAAACAAGATGCACACACCTGGGATGGCATCCAAAGGATAATGTCTGTTTTCAAGGAATGCACAATATAAGTAGAGAGGAAAAGTCATTAACCCCATCTCCTATTGCTTTTGGGATAACTGAAGCAAAAAGTCTCAGGACTTTGCTAGTGACAAAAATCAGATATAGAATCCAGGACTGAGGTTGTGTAAGCTGTGGGCAAGACTCCTAGTGCCATTCTTGCATAGTTGAGATATCATTGTTTATATGTTTAAAATAGACACCCACTTCTCATCTACAATTCTATGTGCCTGGAGGCTATTGTAATATCAATTATTGGGGAATAATTAAGGTTGAATATTGACTAATTACACTGTTTCTCAGTTGCTACACATTGTGTAGATTTGTCAAAGGATCACATTCTGCCTCATTCATATAATTATGAATTATTTCATAACAAAATCAAGTGAGACTTTTAAGGCCCATGGCCCCATCTGAAGTCTGTCTGCTCTCTAGGGTTGAGTACAAATGCAAAGCAGTGTGGGGGTTAAGGAAACAGAATCAGACCTACTATGATTATCTGGAAATAACCAGGAGATGGGGCTCTGAAAACAATTGGGCTCCCCAGCTCTACAATTGAGAATGGGATTACTGAAGGAGAAAATGCCACAGAGGGGTTGGAAACGACCTAGCAATGTTTAGGAGTCATATAGGTCTCTAAGTACTGAAAGTGGATTGTAGGTAGATGAAAAGATGCCAGAGAGCTCAACAGTCAATGACTCTCTACTTTGGCCTGAGGCACTGCAGTATGTACCACTTTAGTGACCCTTGACAAGATCAAATGTCTCTGAGCTGAAGCATTTCAAACCAGAAGCCAGATGGTAAATTGAATCACAGCAAGCCAGAGGTATCTTCTGAAACAAGCCTACTTGTTTGATGTGTCATAGCTGGACATTGCTCTGTGGAGGGGACTGCCTAGCTGCTTGTATAGTAACCTGCTTCATAAAAGCATTCCTTTAACACTAGGGAGATGGTTTAGCCAACAAAGTACTTAAAGCACAAGCATGAGGACATGGCTTTGATATTCAGAACCCAGAAAAGAGTCGAGAGTCACAGCACATGCATGGAAAACCAACACTGGGAAAGGCAGAGACAAGTGGATAGCCTGCCTAACCTCTTTGTTGTCTTCCAGGCAACTGAGAGACTGTTTCAAAGAATAAAATGCATTGTACATAAGAAATGACATCTGAGGTTGATCTCTGGTCACCACACATATGCATATTCATGTGCTTGTGCACATACTTTAAAACAGCACTTTACAAACCTCTGTATTTCTAAAGTTCCTCTCCTCTGAGTTAGCCACTGTAGCCATTATCACTTAGATGTTTAATGAAGTCCCTATTTTTGTCTTTCTCTGTCATGTTTCTGTCTGCACTCCTAACCCATAATGGACATTTTTATAATGAATAAAAGCCATAGAGGCACCAAATGGGACAGTGGCAGGAGCCGGAATGGAAGCAAACTGACAGATCAGAATTCCATGTGCTGATAATGATTTCCCAGACATATATTTTTCAAAAATTTCAAAATTAAAACATTTTTATTTTTATATCATTTAGATATTTCAGCTGTTAAGAGCCCTTGTATTTAATTTTTAAACTATTGCAATATATATTGGAAATAAAAATGCAACAGAGTTCATATGAACAGATAAAATAGAATAACAAAGGAAATAAGTTTGAATGAAGGAAAAGCCTCAGTTTGGTGCTTAGTTTCAAACATGGAGATAGAATACGTGGCAGCAGGCAAACACATGATGGGGAAGAGATATCAGAGAAAGAATAAGAAAATCTAGTGTCATAGGGAAAGTATCATAGAAGAGAGAAAGAAGAAAGTGAAAAGGTCTGAATGGGCACATGTATGGATGAAGTCTTAGGGCAGAAGACAATGTCATGTCTCCACCCAGATGGAAAGTCCATTTTTGACTATGAAAGTGTCTGTTGTGGTGCATTCATGGGACAAATTGTGTCTCAAAAGAGAGTTTGTAATTAGATAGATCATTATGAAGGAAGATTACTAACACTGAACTCTGGCTTTACACACATTCAAACATTCATGCATACAAACCTGCCACCACATAAAAATGCACACAAATAAAAATAAATATAAATGAACAGGTGGACCTGATTTTAAAATAATAAATCATGTATATCATTGGGGGAGAAAGGGGATAAGGTAGCGATCTGTCATTTGTTCTCTTGCTGTTTTTCTTTAATTGTATTTGTGTGTTTGTGTGTGTGGGGGTATGTGTGTGGGGGGGGGGAGAGAGAGAGAAAAAGAGAGAGAGAGAGAGATCATGCACCCAATGCATGATACCTATGAGTCCAGAAGTGGGTGTGGGATTCCCTGGAGCTGTGGTCCCAGGATGTTGTAAGGCATCTGATATGAGTACTGGGGATGAACCATGGTCCTCTCAAGAACAGTAAGGGCTCTTAACAGTTGAAACATTTCTCCAGCCCTCATTTCTCTTTCTTTACCAAGTTAATGTGAGCTCTTAACTAAGCAGAGACTGTCAGGGTACTGCCTTTAGCACCCGGGTCTCCTGGCAGATGACAGAGAGTCTGGCTCCAAAGGCAGGACAGCCTTTGCAGTTACTTTATCTCCCTAACCTGAGACAAAAGGATTTCATAACTCAGCTTCCAAAAATGTAGTTGCTTGTAGCCTGATAGGAGATCTAAATAAGAGGTTTCCAACACAATTTTATCTCTTGGTTTTAAGAACAATTTTCAATCCCTTAAGAGTACCAGCATGATTGTAAGGATGCATACAGTGCCATTAATGGAAAATCAGAGTGGCTTAACCCACATGGTTTCCAGTCTTCCAGCACAAAGATTACTTGGGGTCAGGCCTGTGCAAGTTTTCTGTCCCCAAGAATATATGAATGGGAGGTCTTGGCTGGCAAACGAGCCAGCCCTTCTCAAAACTTGAAATTTCTACCCAGGCATCTTTCTGACCTAGTTTTTCAAGCAAATTAGTTTGTCAATCAAATAAAAAGTAGCTGCTAAAAATGCAGCTTTCAGCTGATGTATTCCAGGAAGTCTGAGCCACCCCATACCTTCCTCCCGCACTAATCTTAAGAGGAGTAAACTTCTCTATACCCTCAGTACCCAGGAGAGTTGTTGGCACATATTTGACTGATAAAATTTTATATTGAATCACCGAACCAGTCAATGAAGTATGCAGTTGATATTTTTGTTTAGAGAGGGTGTGTATTCTCTCTCTCTCTCTCTCTCTCTCTCTCTCTCTCTCTCTCTCTCTCTCTCTGTGTGTGTGTGTGTGTGTGTGTGTGTGTGTGTATGTATGTGTATCTACATGCTCACACATGCACTTGCGTGCATGTAGGCATGTGTGGAAGACAAAGGGAAACTTCAGGGGTCATTTCTCAACAATCATGCATATCTTGTTTGTGAAACAGTTTTGCTTATTGGCCTAGAGCATATCAACTAGGATAGGGTAGCTGGCCAGTGAGCCTAAAGGATCCATCTATCTTTGCCTTCTGCCTCCCCAGTACTGGGATTACAAGACCAAATTACAAGAGCTGATTGTTGTTGTTGTTGTTGTTGTATGAATATGTTTTCTGGAGTTCAAACACAAGTTATGCTTGTATGGCAATCAATTCTCCAACCAAGCTCCTGACCTAGCTCTCCATTCACTTATTTAGAAATCCTTCTATCAAAGTACTCAATGAGCTAGATAAATGCATAGAAATAAAAAAAAACCCAGCTCATCACATCCCATAAGTTGGGTTGTGGACATTCATTAGTGAATATATGTATACATATATACATGTATATGTGTGTGTGCATTCCTCAAAATCATGATGAATTCTAAATGTGCTTCTCCTAAACACAAGTTTGTGACTAAGATAACTATCAGAGTGTCTTGACATCTAATTAAATGTGAGTTAAACTTTTTACTCCATCTCTTGGGAGGTATGAGACTTCAAAAAGAAGTGACATAGTCCTGAAAGGTTCTATTGACAAGGCCCTACAACTTCTGGGCTCTCCTCCACTTGCACTAGCACTATTCTATACCATGACAGTCAATCTGGGATTCTTAGCTACATACACACACTTGGTGCAGTCAGTAAACATTATGAAAACTTTCACAATAAACCACAGCAGATGTGATAAGATTCACCAAAGGCAATAAAGAGTGTCTCTGGGGCCAGACCCAGAAATGTATTAGCCTAGTGAACAATGACTTGTAACCCAGTCACCTCTATATCCTCTTAGCAGCCCTATGCTACTCATACTTTCCATTGATATAACAAAAAGTCTGACAGAAGCAATTTGCCAGAGGTATCATTTCTTTTGGTTTACATTTTCAAAGAGTTCAATCCATGGTGTCATTTATTCTGAACCCATGGTGGGGTAAAACCGTGTCACAAAAATGGGGGCATGTGGCAGGCAAGGACCAGGGAGAGAGAATTTAGGAAGGCACAAAAGGCAGATAAAATCCCCAAGGACATTCATATACCTCTAGTTACCACACCATATTCCATGGTCTCCCAGTAATGTCATCATATTATGAGTATCCAGTATATTGAGCCCCAAGTATACAAGTCTGTGGGGACCACCTTATATACAATCATTCCAGTGGCAATGCACACCCATGACAGAACTTGCACAATCTAGGCTGATGGATGTCGGCACTACTAGAGTGCTATGTGTGAAAAAGAGATTAGCTATCTTCTGCAGTCACTTTCTATGTGATTTTTTTGAGACAGAGTTTTTCTCTGAAGCTAGAGTCCACATCTAGAGATCTTGATCAGGTTCATTTTCTCCACCATCTAAAGAACTAAAAAGCAATATCAGGAAATAAACATATTTAAAGAAGAAGAGAGGGGTAGACAGAGACAGACAGAGGCAGATAAACAGAGAAAAAATCAGGCAGTTTGGGGACAGAGAGACAGAGAGATAGACAGAGAGAGAGACAGAGAGAGAGAGAGAGAGAGAGAGAGAGAGAGAGAGAGAGAGAGAGAGAGAGAGAACAAAACACATAGAAAGTATCTCTGCAAAACAAAGAAGGGGTTACAAACTGCTAAGCAGAAATCTATTTTTCACTTAAAGGTCTAGGGGCCTCTATTGTTTTCTGTTGTGCAGGAATGTCTCCCTCCCCTAATTTGGGTCGGCCAATTTAGAGTAAGAAACAGATGCTGATAATCTACAGCTTTGGGTAAACATGCTCAAATTTAACACATCTGACAAACCAAGGTAGTTCAGCCAAAAAGTAGGGTTGGGAGGCCTGCTCTCAGAGCAATGATCAGTCAGAAATTAGTTTCTAGTCAAGGGCGTGAAGAAGAAGCCAGGAGTTTGCCATCTTTATTATTTATCTATGGTCTTTTATCCTGTCTTTCTTTCTTTCTTTCTTTCTTTCTTTCTTTCTTTCTTTCTTTCTTTCTTTCTTTCTTTCTTTCTTTCTTTCTTTCTGTCTCTCAGGGACCTTTCTATCTTCTACTAACATATTAGAGCAGTCCAACTGGCTAATTGTGCAGTAAGACCCAGATGTAATACAGTCTTGACCTCCCTGACACTGGAATTGCAGGTATGTCTTAGGCATTATTACCTATATACTGGGGAACTGATTTCAGCTCCTCACACTTGTATGGCAAGCTCTTGTCAGTGAACAGTCCCTAATCACCACATCTTACATGGTACTCTGTCCTACACATTTTTACTCCTGTAACCAAACTTAGAGTCAATGTCTGTGCCCCAAGATGTCAAGTTTAGCCATCTTCTCTTGAGAAACCAATTAAAACAACATATTTAATAGTTTAAAACAGAAAAAAAGGAAGTGTATTCCTTTGGGGAACAAAGAGATTTAGTGACACTCTCCAGTCCATCTTAGAGGGTCTTGAGAGTGAGATTAAACTTTATGGATGCAGGGATGTGCACATCCTACTCAGGGTGGACCCATAAGGGTTTCCATCTTGGCCTTTATGGTGGTCCGAAAGTTGTAAAACTTTTCCTAGAGACAATTTCCCATCTAGCTTTTCCATTTCCAAACATGAGAATCGTGGAGAACTTTCAATTTCTTGTGATCCATTTCATCTAATCCTCAGAATGAAAGACATGAGGATCTCTTTTGAGTGCCTTCACTTCTGTCAGGGTGGGTACAGGTATCTCTTTCTCTCCCCTCTCTGTCAATGTCAAGTAATGTCAATTCAAGCCACTACAGAACATGAAGAAACTCTTATAAGGGATAAAATCAGCTCCACAGAATAAAGACAGGCTGAATCACAACCTGCCAGCTAGGAATGGCAAGTGAGACCCAAACAGTTGGCCACCAACAGAGGACACTTTTGGAACATGCATAAGCTTTCCAGGTACTTTATTTCAGATTATTGTAATTGTCCTAATAGACAATCGTTGTTAGGTCAACATGCTTTAAAGTTATCTGCTTGGAGTTTATGGAAACAAATACCCTGCCATCCAAGTGAAAGGAAGCTGCTCTTGCACTTTGGAATGATAAGGACACACTAGTTGTTTCCATGACTTCCCAAAATATCACCACCTTTGCAGGAGCTATGGGGGATATTCATATTGAAATCATCACCACAAAGCCCATGTCATGGAATGTTTAAAGCAGTTCTCTCAGGCTTCCACATACTTCCATGTCCCTTTCATAAGCTGGAAAGAGGAAAACTTTTGTTTTCCAGTTTGAAAACTGTTGCTGTATGATTATTGTTATTCACACAAATCTTATATCTGAACCCATCTCTGAAAGCTTTTCAGATACTATTATACCTTCTGTCCTCTCCTCTTTATCATTACCTGAGTCATACTCCTCTTTCCTGTACCTTCCTTTCTCCTGTCTCTGGTTATTTTATGTGTTCAGCAGCTTGGTAGCTTTTTCTCACACTCTTCCAGGCACATAATGAGACTTTTGTTAGCCTGTGCCAAAATAGTAGCTTAGTCCAACTCACAATTACCCACCAAACCAATCTGGGGGAATCTATACAGTCTTATGAAGTAGGATGTCAGACACTAGGGAAAAATTAATCAAAATGCCTCTTTCTCCAGATTTGGGAGGTAGGGGTCAAGTCTGTGTCCCAAGAAGCCAAGACCTCAGTAAACTAAGTTAATATTGAAAAGCAGAAAGGGGAAATTTATTCAGTGTGGCCAAATTGGAGAAACAAAGAGATCCTATAAACACCCAAAACACACACAGGCTACCTTACAGGGTCCTGAAGTGAGCTTAAGATTTAAACAGAGGAGC